>VMDO01001286.1:97382-218557 GCA_007922755.1 Pedetes capensis
AAAAAAAAAAAAAAAAAAAAAAAAAAAAAAAAAAAAAAAAAAAAAAAAAAAAAAAAAAAAAAAAAAAAAAAAAAAAAAAAAAAAAAAAAAAAAAAAAAAAAAAAAAAAAAAAAAAAAAAAAAAAAAAAAAAAAAAAAAAAAAAAAAAAAAAAAAAAAAAAAAAAAAAAAAGGGCTGGAGGCGCAGCTCAGTGGTCTAGCGCTTGCAGAACTTGCAAGTGTGAGGCCCTGGGTTCAACCCCCAGTACCGCCAAAAAAAAAAAAAAATTCATTAAGGAATAATAGAATGAGTAATGAAAATGTAGATATTTAAACTTACTAAGATTTGAACTTATAAAGAAGAATATACACAATATAATATTAATTTTGAAGGGTATGTGCAAAAGAACTTTTAAGTTAAAAATAAGAACGCCAGAGTTTAAAATGTGGTGTAGCAACCAAAATACAAAGGGAAGAAAAATACTGATAACAAAATGTCTACTAACAAAATAAAGCCTTGACTTCAGCTGGGTATGGTGGTGCACACCTATTATCCCAGCACTTGGTAGGCTGAGGCAGGAGGGTTGCAAGTTTCATGCTAGCCTGGGTTTTATTGTGAGACCCCCATCTCAAAAATAGCAAAGCAAAACTTTAGGAGATATCATCTAAAATGTTGCAGAAGAACGAATGAATTGGGTCTGGTGTGATGGTGCACTTGAAATCTCAACCCTGGGGAATCTGACACAGGAGGATCATGGGTTTCAGAAACTCTCAAAAAAAAAAAAAGTGAGAGTGAAAAGAAAATAATTAACTGGATATTGTTTTCATTTTATTTTAATATTTATTTACTTATTTATGCGCTATTTGGGGGTTGAACTCAGGGCCTCCCACACAGTTTGCAAGTGCTCTAGCACTGCACTATTCCCCTAGCCTACTTTTAATTTTGGGTCAGTCTCGCTGAGTTATGCAAGATGTCTGTCCCCTAGAACTCATGATCCTTCTGGCTCTACCTCTCAGGTTGCTGGGATCACAGGCCTGTACCACTGTGCTGGTGGATATTGTTTTTAAAAGATAAATATTGGACTGAATGTGGTGGCGCAGGCTTGTACTCCCAGCCACATGGAAGTCAGAGGCAGGAAGATCTCAAGTTCAAGGCCAGAGGCAGCCTGTGTAATTTAGTGAGACTCTGTCTCAAGATAAAAAATAACAAAGGTGCGGCTCGGTGGTAGGGTGCTTGCAAAGTATGGGCAAGTCCCTGGGTTCAGCCTTGCAGTACTGCAAAAATGAATAAATAAATGAATGAATGATAAATACTGTATTAGGGTTCACTAAGATTTGGAACCAGGAACTTAAGGAATTGGCTCACTTGATGGTGGATACTTAATGAGTTCAAAATCCTGGGATAGGCTGACAGGCTGGAGACCCAGGGAGGACTTGCAGTTGGGAGTCCAGAGGCAGTGTGTCAGCCTTTGTTGTTTTAACGCATATGGTTGATTGGATTAGGCCCATCATGTTATGAAGGATAAACTGCTGATTTTAATGTTAATCTCATTCAAAAAACATCTACATAGAAAGATGTAGTCCTATTTGACCAAATATCTAGGCAAAGTGTCCCAACCAAGATGACACATAAAACGAACAAGCATAGCGCCGTGACATACTGCTATAATCCCAGCTACCTGGAAGGCTGAGGCAGGGGGATCGCAGGTTTGAGGCCAGAGGCAGCCTACACAATTTACTGAGAACCTGTCCTAAAAAAATAATAATGAAGGGGGTAGATTAGGAGTGTGTCTCAGTGGTAGACAACCTGCCTACCATGCCTGGGGTCCTGGATTCAATCCTCTAGTACTCGGGGAAAAATTATCAACCATAAATGTCTTTAAGACTTCTTATTCTAATCATTTTAATAGTTAAAATGGCATGGGTAGGCAGGTTTCAGTTTATTAAAAGCATTTTTATCTTTTTTTGTGTGTGTGTGGTGGAGCTGGGGATCAAACTTAGGGCCTTGCACGTGCTCGGAAAGTGCTCTACCACTGAGCTATATCTCCAGCCATATGTTTTATCTTTTTTAGAAAGATTTCAAATCCAGGTGCCCTGGCTACTTGGGAAGCTAAAGCAGGAAGCTCTCAAGTTTGAGTTCAGAGTCAGCCTATGCAATTTAGTGAGACCTTGTCTCAAAATAAAAAATGGGCTAACGGTGCACCTCAATGGTATAGCAATTGCCTAAATAAATAAATCTCAAGAGCTCACTGCAAAATGTCTAATAACTTTTCAGTTCTCAGTCTTATATACACAGGTGTTACAATTGTGTGTTTGAACTATTACATTAAAACAGAAAGAATACTGTCATATAGGGAAGAAGATGCTTGAGGGCATAGGAGGTTATTGGATGTGAAGAGAGCAGTGTTGCCCAGTAATGGTAAAAGCTTTCTTCTTAGTCAGACCAAACAAAATGGGTTAATGTTGACAAAGTAGGAACTTTGGGCACAGGAAAAATCCATGTACTATATATTCTTGATTTTAATCTTTACCCTTTCCACAGTTTTAGAGGGCTACAAAATTGTATTAGATTCGTGGTAGAGAATCTACATCTGATTCTATAGCTGTCTAAAATTGATTGAAGGATGAGGATTAGAATCAAGAATACATGGTAATAGCTTTTATGTAATGTTTAAAAATTCTATGATGACATCATGGTGTCTTCTGAAAGCTTTTAATAACTATGGCCGGTGTCGCTCGGATTATTCCCTTGCATTCCTGTCAAGAACATGTTGTTATTGTTAGGTGCCGTCGAGTCGGTATCCAACTCATAGCAACCCTCATAGGGTTTTCAATGGCTGACTTTCGGGATTGCCTTGGGAGTGGATTGCCAGGTCCTTCTCCCATTTTTGCAGTGCTGGGAATTGAACTTGGGACCTCGGAGACTGCAGCACAGCGCTCTACCAACTGAGCTAAATCTCAGCCCTTGTCAAGAACATAGGAATGAATTTTTTAGCATTCAGTATTTCACCTATTTCTAAAACTCTGACATTAGAAAATGATCATTTCTCTTTAATGCTCTAAGTTGGATCCTAAATAGCATCATATATAAACTAAGAATAGTGACTAGATACACTGGAAATTTTTATACTTCAGGCAATAATAATATATTTTCCTATCTATGAGGAGTCTTAGTGGGAGAGTCTGGCAGCTGAAGTAAGGTGAAGTACAGGTTTGGTGAGGGCCATAATACTCAAATGCCAGGGCTGGGCCTGCTGGAACCATGGTTCTGTAAACACAGAAGACCTGGTGTCTTGTGTTTAGCAATATGAGGTTATAAATAGAATGTAAGTAGCTTATGTCTTGTATTTAAATATATACACACATACTCTTACAGATATGTAACCCCACTAGAACAAGTGATTTTATGTAAACACTTGGTTTGCAGAATACAGAATGGATCATGCTTTTTAAAGAACAAAAAGAACTTGTCCTCATTAATAGTAGAAGAAACCCAGCAGTAACACCAATGATGAATTGTTGCCTATAAATTACATAACTTTCAGTGCTAGTGAAGGAAGTTTATTGCAGCATCGTTCATACCACAAATTGAAAGTTTCTGAAGTGCCTTAAAATAGAATTTTAGTTACTTATCAGTAATAGTAATTCAATGGAATCACTAAATAATTTTGGAAAATTTGCAATGTGAGGATATCTTTAGTTACTAGGTATCTTATGTTTAAGAGGACCCTGGTTCAATCCTCAGCACCACAAAAATGGCACAAGGACGTGGCAATCCACTCCTGAAGCTATCCTAAAACAATCAGCCATTGAAAACCCTATGAGAGTCACTATGAGTTGGACCTGAGTAGATGACACCTAATAACGACAACAATAACTACATTGGGCTATCCAGATATATATGCATATGTATCTAAAAGAAAATGTACCAGTATACTTAGAATCTCTAGCTGTTAGCATTATGAACAGTTTTATAAAATACCATTTTCTGTTTTTTCTACTTTTCAGTGTATATGTTATCTTTATTAGAAAAGAAAGTCTATGCTCCTTCTTTATAAAGGTACATAGAGTAGCTAGAGTAGGGGAGGAGGATGGAGATTTATACTTCCATAAACGGTGCATATGTAACTTTTTTTTTTCTTTTGGTAGTACTGGTTGTTTGAACCTAGGGCCTCACGCTTGCATGCTTTGCAAGTGGCATGCCACTGAGCTGTAACCCCAGCCCATTTTTTAATTTTGAGATAGACTTGCTAAGTTATGCAGGCTGCCTCTGGTCTTGAACTTGCTATTCTCCTGACTCCACCTTCCAAGTCACTGGGATTACAGGTATAAGCCAATGCACCCAGTTCATATGTAACTTTTGATTGGCTTCACGAAAGTGATCCATTTACACAAACGGCCAGAGATATTTTCCTCCATGTTAACCAGAACTGTTGTCAAACATACACCCTTGCCTAGTATGTGTGTCTACCAGTCATATTTCAGAAATAAAAAGGTTTGATTTTTTTTCCCTTTTAGTTATTTAAGTCATAAATAATTTAATAACTTGTCCACCTTCAGGCTTCACGAAAACCTCGTGAAGAGCGAGATGTATCTCAATGTGAAAGTGTTGCTTCCACTGTTTCTGCTCAGGAGGATGAAGATATTGAGGCCTCCAATGAAGAAGAAAATCCAGAAGATAGTGAAGGTACCTCAAAGTCTTAAATTTGATTGTGACTTCTGCTATCCCAAATGTGAAGTTTTTAGCTTAGTCATTTGAATATGCAGGAATTGTTTCATTAAGAAATAATATATCAGTATTTACATGGCATAGCTTTCATACTTGAACAAAATATATTTATAAATTTGATGAACAAATATTTATTTATATAGCAGTTAACATAGTTCATGTGCTGCAACCAGAAGAGCTTGACAATAACACTACTGCTTTAGACAGTAAGTGCCAGTATCAGTAAAACGTGTGTGTGATTATTGGATTTACTTGTCCAGTTATTATCTTCAGTTGGCAGTATTTTATTGCCTTGAGGTTGATTTCACATTTTTACAGTTTACATGTATCATAATTAGGCTTTCATGTAATAAGAATTAATGAACCTAGAAGCACCAGTAGAAAACTTTCAACCCAAGAAACTGAAAAAATACAATCCCTTTTGTCACCTAAAGAAATTAATGATAACTTCCTGAAAACTTAAAAATTTTCTTGAGTATTTGCTAGTTAAGGAGTAAAAAAGGTACCAATAATTTATTTCAATTTACAATACTAACATTTCTGTGGATTTCATTTGTAAATTTACTGGTTTTGCTGTGAGGGTTCTCTCCTCTTCCTTCCCTTCCTCAGCCCTTTCCCCCTTCCCTCCTCCTTCTCTTTCTCCCTCTCCCCTGCCTGTGCTGGTGCCTACACTGCCATGCCTCCTCCTGTTCCTCCACCACCACCACCTCCTCCTCCTCCTCCTCCTCCTTCTCCTCCTCCTCCTCCTCCTCCTTCTCCTCCTCCTGTTCCTCCGTCACCTCCTCTCCCTCCTCCTCCCTCTCCTTTTGATTCTCATGCTTTTAATATCTGTTTATTATATATTAAACATGTTCATGTTTGATATATGCCCACTTCATTTGCTTTTATTTTTGAATTAACGGTTTAAACTGTATATAATTAGAGCTGTTTATCTTTTCCTTTATAAATGTATATATTTCATATAAGCTTAGGACGTTCTACACTTTCCAGTTTTAAAATGTTAGGTTTTATTTTTTTCCTACAGATTGTTATGTTGGAAACTTAAATCGTCTTGGAATGGGTTTTGGCTTTGAACAATAAGCTTTTTTTCTATGAGGTGTTTGTGAAAAATGAGGTAATTGATACAGGTGTACATAGAATATTGGAGTGAACTCACCCTTACTATAAGAATGTTGTAAACACTAGAAGGGAGTTTGGTGTGTTTATGGTATTTCCAGAGGCCATCACAGAGTTTGTTCATTTTAACAGATTTGTATTTGGTAACAGGTATTACCTGGGTTATAAATATAAATGAAACCTGTGTACTAGTCCCCCTTATTTACAGTTTCAGTTATCTGTAGTCATTGTATTCTGAAAATACTAAATGGAAAATTTAATATTTTGAGAAAGAGAAAGAAGGAGGAAGAGGTGGGCCATATTTATGTAACTTATAGCATATCTTATAATTATTCTATTTCATTATTATCTCTCACTCTATCTCATATACAAGTTAAATTTTATCATAGGTATAAGGGTATAGGAAAAAAACAGTACATTTAGGGTTCAATGTGATCTTTGGTTTTGGGCATATATTGGGGATGTGGGAATGTATTCTTTTTGGATAAGAGGGGACAACTATTAATCTTGGGATGCTGTAATAGAATACTGTAGACTGAGTGACTTAAATTATAAGATATTTAGTTTCATAGTTGTGGAGGGTAATGAAAGTTCAAATTCAAGGTCCTGGCAGAGTTGCTTTCTGATGAGAGCTGTCTTCCTGATTTGTAGATAGTTAGCTACCACCTCACTTTGTCCTTATGAGTGTGCACACTCAGTTACCTCCTTAAGGGCCCCATCTCCAAGTGTAATCAAATCACATTGGGGGTTAGAGCTTTAATATTAAAATTTTGGGGAGGAGACACAATTCAGTCCATAATAAAGACCAAGCCTCTTATAAATTTGTTAATTTGAGAGTAAAAAAGCATGTCCATTGATGGGCTAGCAGATTCTCAAATAATGGTACCAAAAAGTTGACTCTTTCATTTCTATTTTTTTCCTGTTACTTTGTCTTACTGTGAAACTTTTTTCAAATTGTTAAATATGGTATTTAGATAATGTGTCCATCTGATCCAGTGTAAGGTGGCATGGTTGCATCCTGTGCAATCATACACATGGTTATCCTCTGACATCCAGAATAGTGTTCTAACAATAGGAAATGAACTTGGCGGTAGAATTGTAGGATCTCTCCATTTGTTTTTCACTTAGCTTCCTTTGCAAAGTGCTGTAGTTGACATGACCTGATTTCACACTTATTGCTAGTCATGACAGTGTTGCAGATGCACTATTTATTGTGTGGTAAGGCTCTTGCCAATGGAAGAATGAAGGCAGCTGCTGAGGAGACAATTCCTGTGTCTGTCTGATTTCCTAAAACAAATTCGACTTATGTGAGTATCTCTCCATGACTAGAAGAGCTAAATCATGAAGACTGAAACTTTACCAAAATTTTGATATGCTCTTGTCCTCTTGTCCTAAATCATTCTTTAAGGTATTTATTTATTTATTTAGAAGGAAAGATACATTTTGCTGGTTCTTGATGAAGCATCATGCCTTGGAAATATTGCTGGTCTTTTGTGGCTTGGAAGAAGATAAATGAAAACAAGTGCTTATATCAAATGCTATCATCTGCTCCCCGATCACTAACATGTCCTCTAGTACTTTTAGGATAAGAGACTTGTCAGTTTGCACCTGGAATTGGGGCTTTCCATCACTCTTTAAACAGAAATAAAGGTTCAGTTAGTCTTTTTGTTAGCTTTTCATCACTGTGATCTTTTACTGATAGTATTAAGACCTTACTACATGTGAGATTACTATCCTTTTTGTCTGTTTTCTATTGTTATTTTTCAAATGCAAGCACTCATCTGAACTCCAGGCTCCTGCTTCTGCCTACCTATTTAATATTTCCACTTGAATGCCTTAGAGCCACCTCAAAGTTAACATCAAAAGCAAACTTGTTTTTTCACCACAACCAATTTCTTTTTCCTCTAGTATTTTCCTATATCAATAAATGTTATTTTGATGACTTCCTCTCTCATACCTCACACACTGTCTGTCAGCCAATCACATCAGCTTTTCCTTAGACATGTTCCTTAGAATCAGATCCCTTCTCCCTGTCTCCATTGCTTGCTACCCTATAGGTCTCTGCACTGCCAGTTTCTCCTGTGCAGTAGTGTCCTATTTGATGTCCTTGCTTCTTTTGGTTCCATTTTTTCTTCCACATAGCATCTAGATTGTTCCTTATAAAATATAAATGTGATCATATTTCTTCTGTACTCAAAATCCTTTAATGCTTTCCTGTCTCATCAAGACTAAAGCCCAAGGCCCTAATGTGACTGCATGAACTGACCATTGTATTTCTATAAACTTTTTGCCAGCTACTTTTCTCCTTGCTCCCTCTGCTCTAACCAAACTGTTCACCTTACTGTTCCCAAACAAAACGATCCCTTTAGGGGCCTTGGTACATTTTGATCCCTCTACCTGGAATGCTCTTCCCTAATGTGTACTGAGGGCTCACTCTTTCCCTTCCTTCAGGCCTCTGTTCACACTCACTTTACCCCTTATAACCCTTTCTCACCCACTGCTTCTTTAGTTTTGTTATTTAGTCACTGCACCTAATACCACCTGATATATGAAATATTTACTGTTCATTGTCTGTTTCACATTAGAATGTGAGCTCCATGAGAGGATATAATTTGATTTTTTTTCATGGCTCCCTGTACCTTAAATAGCTCCCTGCACATACTAGGCCATTTATACATAATTTGAATGAATGAAGAAATGAATTTGTAGAGTTTAAAAAATATTCTGTTGTCCATTAAAAATGTTTTTTTCACCTATGGTCATATAACTTTTTATTTTTTTCCATACAAATGATATAATTATACTTTTATAACTTCAGAATGACCTATTTTGCTTAAGATATTTCTATATATTTCCAAAGCTTACATATATCTTATCCTAAATTAACTACTAAACTTTTCTAAAATCTTCCATCTTAAGCCAGGCATAGTGGCACATGTCTGTAATCCATTTGCAAGGCTAAGGCAAGAAGATCATTGCACGTTCAAGGCCAACCTGGTCTATAAAGCAAGTTCCATGCCAGCCTGGGCTGTACAAGGAGACCTTGTCTCAAAAAAACCCAACCCCTACCCCCCAAAATAAAATCCTCCATCTGGAATTATTTTTCTATACAGAATAACATAGGGTTCATGTTTTTCTTCCAGATAGGAGGCAGTTGTTATAGAACCATTTTATTAAATAAATCATACCTCATGATTTAACAGTATCACCTTTAATATAGCCTAATTTTCCATATGTGCTATGTTTTATTCCTGGGTACTGATGTACTTTGTCACTATGAAAATTGAAGCATTTCAATTGAATGCACTTGCTTTTGGTCATTTTGAATGTGTGGAGAAGCAAGTCTTTGCTTACTTTACTGCTTTTCATATATCTGAGATTTTCTTAAGGACTTATTCTTCCACAGAAACTGTTGGTTCATCCAGTTTAGGAAGTTTCACTTACAAACCATTTGGGTTCTCATTAAAAGTGTGTATATATATATATATATATATATATATATATATATGTGTGTGTGTGGGGGGGGTATATGTGTATGTATATGTATTTTAGGGGAGATTTGGAAGTTTGTCTATTTCAAGTAAACCTATAAAGTTAATGCTACAATGAGTATCTGTCATTTATTTATAATGAAAACAAGCTGGAAGTAGCCCACAGATCCAATAATAGAGGAAATTTGAGGTAAATTTAAGACCTCTAAATCACCATTCTTTCAGTTTATATTTCAGCCGATATTTGAGTCTAATGTGCCATCCATAGTGCTTATCACCAGGACTTAAATGCTAGTCAGAATATGTGGTCTCTGCCTGTGTGGAGTTCATAGCTTAGTAAAAGCAGCAGACAGTAATCAAATAATTGTGAATACAAGTTATAAGAGCTATAGTAGCACACTTTAACTTTGTTAAGAAAGCCATGTTACTGTTGTTAGGTGCCATCGAGTCGGTATCTGACTCATAGCAACCCTATGTACAACAGGTGAAACACTATGTCAGTGCTTCTCTGCTGTTCATAAGGTTTTCAGTGGTGGATTGGTTTTTGGGAGTGGGTAAGAAAGCCATAGAATGTTTTTTAAATGTTTGAAGCCTGAATGTCAGGCACAGAGTCTCTGTTGGACATTCCCAAAACCAAAAAGCCAGTGAAACTGGAACACATGGAAAAGCTGGCAGTGCCTGTCAGACAGGGTCTTGCAGACTGTGCTGACAATTTTGGAACTTTCTCTAAAGAGTGATGAGGGTCATTGAAAAGTTGAGATGGGGGGTGGGGTGGGGGTAGATATAGAGAAAGTAAGAGAGTGAGTGAGTGAGTGATAAGATTTGTGTTTAAAAAAGATCATTCTGGCTTTGTTGTAGAGACTGGTCTGAGGTTGAAGTTGAAAAGAAGAGCTAGTTTGGGACTGGAGTGGCAGCTAGAAAGTAGACCAGAATTGGGTAGATTTAAGGGGTATTTTTGGAGAGAAAATCAATGAGACTTTAAAAGCAGAATATGAGGATTAATGTGAGGAAGATTTAAAGGAATATTCTGATGAGTTTGGTTTGTTTGATTGGATGGTAAACACTAGAAAAGAGTGATTTGGGAATGTTGCTTACAACCCCAATGTAGGACATACAGAATTTGTGATTCCTTTTGTGTATCTATGTGAAGATGCCAAAAATACTAGAGGTATATTTATTAAATGATACAAACAATGTGAAGAAAGACTTATGTTACCAAATGAAATAAAAAATCTGTGAGATAATTTTCCTAGAATTTTGTTGTCCAGTGTCATAACCACTAACACATGTGGTTGTCAAGTACTTCAAAGTGCATGGTCCAAATTCAGATATGGTAAAAGATACATCAGATTCTAAAGACTTTGTTGTTAGGCACCATTGTGTTGGGTCCAACTCCTAGCGATCCTGTGTACCACAGAACAAAATGCTCCCTGACACTGTGCCACGCCCTGTGCTGTGTCTGTGCTTCTCTGCTATTCATAGGGTTTTCAAGGCTGATTGTTAAGGGAGTGGGATGCCAGATCCTTCTCCCGTTTTTGCGGTGCTGAGAATCAAACCCAGGGCCTTAGAAAACACAGAGCAGCACTGTTACCACTCATAGGGTTTTAAATGGCTGATGGTTTTGGGATTATTTCCTGGAATGGGCTGCCACGTCCATCTCCCATTTTTATGGTGCTGGGGATCAAATCCAGGGCCTCAGAGTACAGAGCAGCACTCTACCAACTGAGCTAAACTCCAGCTCCAGCTGAAGACTTAGTACAAAAAAAGGTAAAATACCTATTATTTGTTTCCTATGTTGGTTACAATGTTGAAATGATAATATTTTGGATATATGGGATTAAGGAAATTGTTATAATTAGTTTTACATCTCTGCCATATTTTTATGTGGCTATCAGAAAAATTAAATTTACAGATGGGATTTGCATTCTATTTTAATTGGATGGTGCTATTCTCTGTTGGGTAAAAGGAAATGTTCAGAAAGAGGCTCAAAGAAATATACCAAATTTTCGCCATTTATGGGAATGATTTTTGTTTTGTTGCTACATCTTTCTTGTGCTTTTAGATTGCAGAGTAAATTATTTGTAGGCATCAAAAGCTTTTTCACTTTCAATTTCAGAAATTCAAGACAATTTGATCTTTCACTTTCATGCTCTCAAAAAGTTTTAGCTTTCCCTGTGGCTGTAAATACTTCAATGAGGTCATCAAAGGACTATATTTCATCCTAACCAACCACTTTCAAGCATGGTTTCTGTCACCACCTGAAACATGTTCATTATCAGATTTTTATGCTGTACCATTATCTTTAAGGTGCTGAAAATAGTTCTGATACAGAAAGTGCTCCTTCTCCTTCACCAGTTGAAGCTGTCAAGCCCAGCGAAGACAGCAGTGAAAATGCTGCTTCTCGAGGAAACTCTGAACCTGTGGCTGAGCTCGAGTCCACCACTGACCCAGCGCCCGGTGCATCTCCATCCCCAGCAGTTCCATGCACAAAACCAGCTGAAAGTGAGAGTGTGGAGACCCAGGTGAATGACAGCATCAGTGAGGAGACCGCAGAGGCAATGGAAGTAGACCATCACGAGTGCAGTGCCGAGGCTGGTTCTGTTCTTGATCCCCCAACCACTACCAAAGCAGACTCTGTGGATGTTGAAATGAGGGTGCCAGAAAACAGTGTACCTAAAGGTGAAGGAGATACCAAAGAAAGAGACTTGGAGAGAGCCAGTGAGAAGACAGAACCTAGAGATGAAGATTTGGTGGTGGCTCAGCAGATAAATGCCCAAAGGCCTGAGCCCCAGTCAGACAACGATTCCAGTGCCACATGCAGTGCTGATGAAGATGTGGATGGAGAACCTGAGAGACAGAGGTAAGATTCATTCTTGTTCCTTCTCTGCTGGTTGTTGGCTGAGTTTCAGAACGGTGCTGGCCACAAAGATGACTCCTATACAAATACTGGCAATTTACAGGTAGTCTGTGATTTTACTGTTAGGCAAAGGATGCTGTTCTTATGTTTAAATAACCAAAAGCAATTGTGTGATTATTATTATTTAAATGAAACATTATAAATTTCTTCTATATATGTCTTGTAACATGTGTTCTGTGATAGCAGAAAAAAGGGATCTCAGCTAACACAGTTGTGAATAAGACCATACGTGACTGTGGGCCTGTGGTTGGCAGCAGTGGGAAGGTGAGGGGCTTGGCTCCAGCAGTGCATTTCTCTGAGTTGGCTTGGCCTCAGAGCAAAGCCTGCCTGGCCTTAGCTGTAAGAAAACACTATAAGGCAAAATGCTTCAAGTGTTCTAAAAGTAGTTTAGAGAGCATAATTTAGATACAAATTAATAGTAATCATATTAACAATCATTTTGATATCAAAAATTTGGGTTCATATTTATAATGTAGAATATTAGGTATAATACAAATTAGTTTATAAGTATTTATAGTCATTAAAGATAAATTAATAAAAAATTTCTGTATCTTTAAGGCTTTTGTAAGTTACAGTAAAAAGACACTTAACAGGAATATATACTACTTTATTTTTTATATATGCATATATATATATATATATATATATATATATATATATATATATATATATGTTCCACCCCACGGGTTTTATTTTTACATTGGTGGAGATTGAACCTAGGGCCTTGAACATGCTAGGCAACTGCTTTCCCACTAAACTACATTCCCAACCTGACATACTTTATTTAATACTTTTAATATCCTGCTATTTCCTTTTCCTTGACAGAGGTAGAGTCACCTATAATCCTAGTAGCTGTTGGACTGTTGCAAATCCTAGAAGGGAAGTAGACTGAACATCATTGAATCGGAAACTCAGTCAAACCCTGCCCCCTGCTTTTTTTTTCCCTTGGCCTTTTTTACTTTTTAAGAAAAAAGAGATGAATAAGCCACTCATTAGAAGTCAGATTCTATTCACAGTTCAGCTTTTGTGTACAGTATGTCCTAGCATCATTGTACTTTCCGTCCATAGCCAATATATTCTATATCTCAGTGCTCTAAAATAACTTTTGATAATAGAATAATAATCAGTGACTCTTCCTTAAGAGATTTTTATGTAGTACATGCTAGACTTTTTATCAGTAAAAATTGAAATAAATAGGGATTCTGCCCAGCTATTGATTTACCAGAAAATTCAGCCATCCACATTACTTTTTTCCTCTTATCTCACAATAATCTAGATTTTTATTTTAATAGTCCCAGTCTTTGAGTGAAGTAAATGTACAAGGATTCAAGCTGTGTAGTTGTTTAAAACATTCTTTAATAAAAATATCGCATCTGAAGTAAGAATTATCTGTGTTTTGGGCTGTTTTGGTAACTATACCAGAAGGAAAAGTTAGGATAGTAGCATATATTTGGTACAAGGGGGCTGAACCCAGTGCCTTGCAAATACTTGGCATGTGTTTTACTACTGAGCTGCACCCCTAGTCCAGTTTTTAAATTTAATTTTTAGCTTGACATAGGGTCTTGTTCAGTTACACAGGCTTCCTCTATCCTTGAAATTACCATCCTCCTGCCTCCACCTCCTGAGTCGCTGGGGTCACAGGCATGCACCACTATGCCCAGCACAGATGGCAACAATATTTTGTGGTGGTAGTGTTTTTTTGAGACGGGATTTCACTATGTAGCCTAGGCTGTCTTAGAATTCATTGTGTAGTCCAGGCTGGCCTTGAACTTTAGTCGATCCTTCTGCCTCAGTCTTTCAAGTGTGTGTTATCATGCCCAGATTGCAACTGTTATATCTTTTTTATTTATTTATTTATTTTTTGCAATACTAGGGTACTGAATCCAGGCCTCATACATACTTTGCAAGTGCTTTACCACTGAGTTTCACTTGCAACCCCATTTTTAAATCTTAAGACAGAGGCTCACTAAATTATGCAGGCTGCTTCTGGCCTTGAACTTACAATCATTCTGCCTCTGCCTCCTTAGTTGCTGGTATTACAGGCATGTATCACCATGCCTGGCCTGATGGCAGCAGTATTAAAGGGCAAGTATCCTTTAAGGGATGAACATGATAGCGCTCTTGAAAGTGAGAAATTCCTTATATGGCTATGGGTATGTCTCAGTGGTAGAGCACTTGCCTAGCATACTAAAGGTCTTGGGTTCAGTCCCCAGCACCAGGGGAAAAAAAGTCCTTATAAAAAAAAACATGGTGATTTTTGAATGACATCTTAAAACCTACCTTACTTCCAAACTATTGGAATAATATTTTCCGTTTTCTACATCTCTAGTATTATTTTTCTCCTTTAATGCAATATATACATTATTTCCAATTTTTTTTTTACCAATTAATGCATTTTAATATATTCACCTTTCCCAATGACTGTGATATTGAGAAATATGACCAAGGCTATAAGACATGATACTACTACAAAATTTCCCTGAGTTCATACATGAGGCATCCTAAACTCAAGTGTAGCTGTTGGAGCAGAGTGAAGCAGGTGGAGTGTGAGATGCTGTGAAGGACCTTGTGAACAGAGAAACACGTGCCCATGAAGCTCCTGTGCGGGAAGGCTGGTTCTGCATTGTTAGTTCTTTCCATTTTTCATGAAAAGCCAGAAGTCTGGAATTTTGGGTAAAATTCTCAATTTTAAAATGGCAGTGGCTTATACATTGTGACTATAGCAAAACATCCTGTAACAGGTAAATAGTTATCAACCTAGGTCAGTATTTTAGTGGTACATTAGGACTGAATTTTTTTTTTAATGGCTTTTGTTCAGACTGTTTTGTCAGATGTAGATAATTAAAATCAGATAATTTTCAACTTGTAAGTCAATATTACGTTTCTTTATCTGGACCACTATCATTGTAGTCTTTTATTTAAATTTTTAATTTTTAAATTTATTTATTTTGTGGTGCTGGATATTGAACCTAGGGCCTTGCACATACTAGACAAATGCTCTACCACCAAGATACACCCCAGCCCTGTTCATATCTTGTAAAAGTTAATATGATAAATATATTTTGCTTTTTTGTTTTGTGTAGTTTCTTTTTTTTTTTTTTTTTGTGGTTCTGGGATGTTGGACCCAGGGCCTCGCGCTTGCATGCTTTGCAAGTGCTGGTTTGAGATAGGGTCTTGCTAAGTTACACAGACTGCCTTTGGTCTTGAACTTGCGATCCTCCCGCCTTCACCTCCCAAGCTGCTGGGATTACAGGCGTGCACCACCACGTCCGGCTGTAGTTTCTTTTTTGAGACAGGATCTCTTCGTATAGCCCGGGCTGGCCTGGAACTCAGTTTGTAGACTCAGCTGGCTAAGGTTGATCTTCCTGGCTCAGCCTCTTGAGTGTTTGGAGTACAGGTATGTACCATACCCAGCAGATAACTTGTATTTGTATGTAAATATTTGCTTAGTCGGGAGAAAGATGTAACAATCCACTTCATAAGCAATCTCAAAACAATCAGCCATTGAAAACCTTATGAGGGTTGCTATGAGTCGAACCCAATTGGACAGCACCTAAGAACAACAATTAACTTAGAAGGAATTATGGCGATTTTACACTTCAAGTTTTAAATAAAAATATATTCATTTATCTTTTCTTTCCTAATGGCCAACTGTAGAATGTTTCCTATGGATGCAAAACCTTCGTTGTTAAACCCCACTGGATCTGTACTAGTTTCATCCCCGATAAAACCAAATCCATTGGACCTGCCACAGCTTCAACATCGAGCTGCCGTTATCCCACCAATGGTAAGTTTTTCATTGTAAGAAAAGTAAAGTTGAAATCCAGAGACCTTTATAGACATACCTCTTCTCACCTTTAATTGATTCTTAATCTTGTAAAAGATTTGTGGTTAAAAAACACACAGCGTGAAAGAAACTATCTCAGCCAATTTTAAGTGTGCAGTTCGGTAGTGTTAAATGTATCTACATTGTTGGGAAACAGATCTTCAAAACATTTTCATCTTCCAAATCTGAAACTGTGCTAATTGAACAATAACTGACCCTTTGTCTAGCCAATAGTAACCACCATTCTTCTTTCTGTTTCTATGAATTTGACTTCTTTAAATAGCAATGAACTGTTTTTGCCACAGCACTTCTGTTTTTCCCTATACCATCCAATTTTCCAGCTCTGGATGTCCTACAATTCAGTTCCATGATGATACTACCCTCAGTTAGTGTCAGCAGCCACAAATGTAAGGGCTCGGTTTTTCAATTCAGATGCCTGTCTTGCAAGTATTGGGTGCCCAGGTATACCCACACTTCTCTCCAAGGAGGTTACAAGTCGAAGGTTCCCTGGACCTTCCCTGTGAAGTTCAATAATTTGCTGGAATTTCTCACAGAACTTAAGAAAGCACTTTACTTACTATTACTCCACATAGGAAGTAATATTTCTGTTGGACCAAAATAGTTCATTATGACTTTATAGCAAAAAGAGGAAAAGCCATGTTACACGTAAGTCAAAGCACACAGGGAAAAATGTATGTGCATTGGTTATTTTATTTATTTATTTATTTATTTATTTATTTATTTATTTCGGTATGATGTAACATTGTATCCCAGGCTGCCTCAGCCTCCCAAGTGCTGAGATTACAAGCATATATCTGCATACCTGACTATGTATGTGTTTTGATATCCCACTTAATGGTAGAGTAAAAGCTGTAGAAGGCTTTACATGACAGATTATAAAAAAGTTAGGTCTCCAGGACTTCACGTGGCTGTTTGTTGATCATCGTATAATTAACCATGGACTGTGTTGGGGCTATTTAGTATTGGACAAAACAGCATGGGTTCTTTCCTTTATGAAATGGGAGATGAAAAAATAAAAAAGAAAAACATAATTGCAAAGTGGGGCAGGTGCTGCATTCTTTGAAAGAAATGAATAGGCCACAATGAGAAGCAAAATAGAGGGCTCCTTGTGTTTTACTAGATGATTAGGAATGGCCTGTCTGAAGAAGGAGCAGTCTGTTGCTATCCTGAATGGAATGGAGTAGTTGTAGGAAGGGAGGAGATTGGTTAGTCAAGGATGATGGCCAGGTTTCTGGCTTAGGTAGCTAAGGTCTGTTTCTCAGATGATGTTATTAGGTGCCATTGGGTCAGGTCTGACTCACAACAACCCTATGGACAACAGACAAAACACTACCTGACACTGAGCTATGCTTAGCACTATTGTTGGTGCTTCTCTGCTATTTATTAGGTTTTCCCTGGCTGATTATTTTGGGAGTGGGCTGCTGGGTCCTTCTCCCAAGACTTCAGCATCCACTATTCCCAGGCAGTCTCCCATCTCAGTACTAACCAAGCCTGACCCTGCTTAGCTTCCATGATCTGAGGAGATTGGACACCAGGGTGGTACAGCTGTAGCTCGTTTCTCAGACAGATAGCACTAAAGGAAAAGGGTTAGGTTTAGGAATGGAAAGTTCTGTTTTGAACTTAAGTTCTAGGATGTTTGAGATATTCAAGTGAATTCAAAGGCTTGGAGTGGACTCACACACAGGTAGGCAGTTTTATTTGAATGTGAGAGTTGTAAGAAATCCCTTCGAAGTAGAAAATTTCTGAGACATTACCATATGGATGATATTTAAATCCTCAGAAATAAATGTTATTGCTTGGTGAGATAAGGCAGTGGTCCCAGAGCTAAGCCACAATGGACTTGGGCATCATAAGTTAGACAGATGCTCTTTCGTTTCTGATTTTGAGTTCTCTGATCACAGCCTTTGTGATTTATATTGTGTTCAGTTCTGAAAGTTACTCTACCATTTTAAGCATTCTTCTTGAAGATTGCTTTGATTAAAATATGGTAAAACCAGGTTAGCCAGTAATGTGACAGAAATAAGCATTACTTGTAACAGTAGGTCATTGGCATATTTAGATCTGTTTTCTTCCTATAGGTTTCCTGCACCCCATGTAACATACCAATTGGAACCCCTGTGAGCGGCTATGCTCTCTACCAGAGACACATTAAGGCAATGCACGAGTCAGCTCTTCTGGAGGAACAGCGGCAGAGGCAAGAACAGATTGATTTGGAATGTAGAAGTTCTACGAGTCCATGTGGCACTTCCAAGAGTCCAAACAGAGAATGGGAAGGTAGGTAGATGGAGCTATCACCACATGAGGAACTTCTCTAAAGGGAAACAAAGCTAAACCTTGTCTTTTTATACTTTGTAAGTTATCAGCCTTTCAATCAGTCTATTATACCTGTCCCTAACAGATCTGATTTCTTAAATTGACCTGTTACACTATTAAATAATATTGACTACTAAAGAGGGCAGCAACATTTTTAATAAGGGTTTTAGTTAGTATGAATGTTCTGAATTCATCTTGAATTCAATATTGGGAGTATATTGGGAGACTTTATAAATATTATGCTCTGTATGCCATTCATCTGAATTTTCAAAGTGGAAACTGTTGTTCTGTCCTTGAATCAATTCACCACAACAGTGTAATATTCTAATTCTCTGATATGATGGAGACAACTTTGGGTAGTGGATAGTGCCAGTCAGACCCTGGCTCAATATTTACCTGGCATCAGTCAGGTGGGTGGCCACCGGCAAATTATTTAACTCTTTATAGCTTTAGTTTTCTCATCTACAAAGTAAAAATATTATGTACCTACCTTGTGGGGATTGTAAAGTTAAGAAAGAGAGAGTGTATGAAGCCAGGCATGGTAGTGCATGACTATAATACCAGCACCTGGGAGGCTGAGGCAGGAGGATCAAGTGTTCAAGGCCACCCTAGGCTGCATATACACTAATTAACATATTAGTATATGTCCAGTATAATGGATACTGTAGAAGTGCCTGTTTTTATTGTGCCACTTACTTTTGTTTCAAGTGATCTGAGTTGATGCATCCTGTTTTAGTTGGGGCATAATACATTTTTACATTATAAAAAGGTAATTTCTATATTTTAATTTCCTCTGATATGGTTAGAAGTGTCTTGACTGTCCCACAGCCATGGAGTCAGCAGACATAGAAAGGATTACTCCGCACACCAATAGTTAGTGCCAGAGAGACCAAGGTAGGAGCCAGTGCCTTCAGGTGCACTGTACCCCAAGAGAGTGTCTAAGGCTCTTTTTGTTAGGCTCTTATCATATCATTAATCATTCTTATGAGTTGGGGAAAAAAGGGTTAAAGTATATTTTCTTGTGAGTCAGGGATCATTTATGTTAGGATGTTGTGCCCATTGCACATAGGCAGAACTATGTCATGTCTGCACATTTGCAGGGTCTATGCCTAAGGTCAGAGATAACAAAAGGAGGCTGTTAGGCTTGGAGAACTTCCAAGGGCTGAAGCCTTCCCCAGCAAGCAGCTAGAGTCTTCCCTGGTCGCTTTGCCTCAGATTTTCTCCAGCCATCCTACCATGCCTTCTGTTACATAGAAGAATTGGCACATGGATTCTAATTAACAGTGAACTTATGAACTGTTTATGTATTATAATAGCATAATATGCTTAGAACATAAGAATACTAAAATTGTGGATGATTTTAACACTTTATATAGACAAGTAAGAGCAATCAGCTTCAGGATGTCTTGTGCTCATGTCAAGAGCTATTTAATGTAAAATAGGGGCTCTGGAATTTAACTGATCCTGCTGGCTCTTTGCCCACTCCCCAAATCACACCAGTAATGAATTACTAGTTATATAACATAATCTCTTATAGTAGAGTTTTGAGTTTTTTGTTTGGTTGGTTTTTTTTTCAGTAGTGGGAGGCTGAACCCAGGGCCTCACACATACTTTACAAGCACTCTACTATTGAGCTGCACTCCTAGCCCCTTTTTCACTTTTTATCTTGAGTCAGGGTCTTGCTAAGTTTTGTAGGATGTCTTTGGCCTCAAACTTACGATCCTCCTGTCTCAGCCTCCCAAGCCCCTGGGATTACAGGAGTGACCACTGTACCTGGCTCTTTCTAACTGTTAATAGGTGTATTAGGCCAATTTTGAATGTAAAGTTTTTAGTGTTTTAAGCATAAATCTTACGCTGGTAAAAAATGTGACTAACACTATTGAAACCATCAAAGATTTATAATGTATGCTAAGTCAATTTTTTTCCCCCTAGAGCTGGGGATCAAACCAGGGACTGAGGTATATCTCCAGCTCTAAGTGACTTTTTTATTTTATTTTATTTTTTTCTTCTGAGACAGTCTCAGGCTGTAGCCTAAATTGGCCTGAAATTTATGATCCTGTTGTTTCATCCACCCTAGTGCTGGGATTATAGGTGTTTGCCACCACGCCCAGCCTAACAGAATGTTTCTTGAGTGGAGGTAGAAACAGTGATAACTTTTAAACTTTTACTACATTGCATCTACAGAATTCTTAATTCCTAGTTTTGTAGTTGACACAACAGGTACTTAGCAATTATATATGGAAGGAATGAATTAAATGAATGCCACAATGGAGATATCTTTTTTTTTTTTTTTTTTTTTTTTGAGGTACTGGGGGTTGAACCCAGGGCCTTGTGCCTGCATGCTCTGCAAGTGCTGGACCACTGAGCTGCACCCCCAGCCCATTTTTTTACTTTTTGAGACAGGGTCTCACTAAGTTATGCAGACTGCCTCTGGTCTCAAACTTGCGATCCTCCTGCCTCCGCCTCCCGAGCCGCTGGGATTACAGGTGTACGCCACCGCGCCTGGCCTGTACAGTGGAGATATCTTTATCATTGATCTTTTTTTTTCTCCCAAGGTGCTGGGAATGGCCTTGTGCATGCTAGGCAAATTGCCCATCACTACTGATTTACATTCCCAGCCCTCAAAGGTGTCTGTCTTTTGAACATCCCAATTATGAAGAAATCAGTAGAGAATGATAAATTGTAGAGTAAAAGTCTCTTGACCCATCCTCGTAAATTATTTAGGATAGACTTTTGTGAGGGAAAAGTAGAACTTAGAAAAAATGATATTCAAATGGTAGCATTCGTTGAACTTGTGCAAAAGCATATTACTACTCAATTGGTAGTATCTGGGTGATTCGAATGTGGATATCATACAGATATTTCCGAACCTCAATATCTTTTCTTAGGCTGCTTTATGAAATGAACCGTACTTCGGAGCTGGCGTGACTGAACCAGGCTAGGAACCCATGTTTTGAGACTCCAGATTGCAAACTGCATTTTTTGTAGTCAGTCACATTAATTTCTGTGGTATCCTAATATTTAAATAATGCATTGATCTTAAAACCAAACTGCCCTTATACTTTAGTATGACATTGAGCATTTTATAATTTGATTCAATATGACTCTGCAGTTTGTTACATTTTGTGCAAAGGTTAAGTTTGTTTTGCATAGTCTGCCTAGTATATTCATCCAGTAATTTATTTAACAAGTGTCTGATGTTTCTTCTTAAAGTTATAACTGCTCTGTAGTTTACTGTAGAGGAAAGGATTCTAAATAACATTTAAATATTTGCAGTTAAGTTGCAAACTTAGAATTGAAGTTCTAATGGAAGTTTAACAAAATCTACCCAGTCAAAATAAGAGTTCATGCTTCTGTTTAACCGAATCTAGTTTTTTGGGAGTTTGTTGTTTTGTTTTTCCAGCTCGGGGTGTATGCTGATTTAAATAGCTCTGGTTAGAACCATCTAAATTTCCACCATTTAAAAACAATGCTAATATGACAATGGATTTTTCTGCATAATTATAAACTTACTGGAAATGGTAAACAATGAGACATTGGACTTTTAATATAATACCACATTAAATTCTATAGGGAGGAAGAAGCGATCTTCTCTGTTCTCTTCTCCTTTCTTCTTTCTTGAGACAAGGTGTGGCTGTGTGGCCTTCAACTCAAAATTCTGCCTCAGCCTCCCAATACTAGGATTATAGGTGTGGGCCACCATGCCCCTGATTTCATAAATTTGTTTATTCAGTACTGGACACTTAATAACTTAGTTTGTTATGTTAATATATCAAAGGAGGAAAGAGTATCATTACCTTGAGGGATACACCAGAGTCATCTGAAATTCAGCATCCAGTCCCTCAGTGAGACACTGTTGCACTGTGGTTCAGAGCTCATCATCTGGAACCATACTGCTTTTAAAAAGTCCCTGATAAGTAAGATTATCTGCCTATTAAGTGTAAAAAACCAATTGAAAAGCTATTAGAGCTAAAAGGAAAGTTCATCAATCCACATCTTTCCTATATATCTGCAGTGTACAAATATATGTATATATGAAAGATGATTTTCCTAGCAACAGAATATGAAGTATCTAAAACAGAAATAAATTTTAACAAACTTATATGACAAACTAGAAAATTCAGTATTATAAAATGTCAACTTTTTTGTACTTATTCATAAATTTAATGAATATTGAATAAAATTCCAGTGATACTGTGTTTGGGGAGGAAGTACTTAAAATGATTTTAAATCTCAATTTATTTTGAAAGATAAGTGGATAAGACTAGGACATGAAAAGAGTAATAAAATGAATGGGAATTTGTTCTGGCAGACATTAAAATGCCACACATCTACATGATTAGAGTTGCAGATGATTTTTACTTGGTGCTTTTCTGCTTTTCAGAAGTTACTATATAGTAAGTCAATTTCATGTAAAAGAGGAAAAAATTAGCTGATTGTGGTAGCATAGACCTGTAGTCTCAGTACTTGGTAGGAGGAGCTCTTGTACGGGTCAGCCTGGGCTACATAGTAAGGTCCTGATTCAAAACCAAACACAAAGCAAAAACAAAAAGGAAAAAATTATATATAGTTGTTTGCCTCAAGCAGAGTCTTTCTGTGTAGCCCAAGCTGGCTCCAAACTTGCAGTCCTCTTGAGTGCTGGGATTATAGGCACGACGAGCCTCTGTGTGTGTGTGTGTGTGTGTGTGTGTGTGTGTGTGTGTATGTCTGTATAAAGTGTTGATATGACTATATTTCTATTATGTCTTGTAAATGTTTAACTTTTTAAATATTTTATGTGGAGATAACATGGTAAGTCATTTTCATTAGTAGTATTGCAGTTATAGTTTTATAAGCTTGTATAGGATTTTTGTATTAGCTTGATCTGTATCTTTTGAAAAAGGCTTTTTCCATCTCTTAAGTTTACTTTTGTGAATATTAAGCAGTAAGCATCAATAGATTAATAATTATAAGAATTGAAATCCTTAGGGGACTGACCTCTAATTCAGGCCAGCCTTGAATTCACAGAATCACTTGATAATCTGATGTTTGTCTATTATGATTTTATTGCGTGTCAAAACACTTGATTCTCCTTAAGAGGAAATAATTTTTGTCCTTTAAAGGATAAGTCATAATTGAATTTTTGAGGATTTTATTAGGTCATAATGATGTTGGATACATAGATTTAGATTTATAGCATTTCTTAACCTCTCTTTGGGTGGATTCGCCTCTCCCCAGAAGTTTTAGATCTTGTGATTAGCATATACACGGATCTGCCTCTGGATGGTGTGGGCTTGGTCCTTTCACACTTACTATTTTCATTTGGGGCTCTTCCCTTATTTTGATAACTTTAACTTTCTTAGGAAAATCAGTCGCCTATATGCCTTATGCTGAGGTCACACGTGCCCTAGCACAGGAGGCACAGATGCACAGTGCTGCAGCAAGGTCAGCCTCACCGTGTAGGCTCTCTCCAAGAGAAGTCAGTAAAGCCGCTCCACAGCCCGATGTGAGTGCAGTCTGCTATAGTGTCCCTCCAGGTAAATACCACCCCTCTGCATCGTGGCTGCAGGCCACCTACCCACCGTGTTCCACGTGGGTGGTTTAATCTTGGAATGAACTACTCTTCCAGGACATGTCCTTGCTGTCTCAAAATGAGTTTCTTGTACCTGTGTATTCCATTGTCAGTTGTATTCGGTTCAGACTCACTGGGCCACTGGGAAATCTGTGTTCACACATTTATACCGTGACATCGACTGGCGCTTTAGAGTTCATCTACTTTGTAAAAATCTTAAAAGACTTTTTCCCTTCAAAAATTCAAGGTGCTATAAGAGCCAGACTCAGTAAATATTTCACAAATTATGCCAGATGCACAGACAGTGTGTAACGAATTGTCACCCAGGTCTATGAAGTAATGATTCTGCAAAGTTATGACAGCAGCTCTTCCTCAGAAGCTCCCTTTTTTCTCACCTCCATCATGGGGTCAAAAGGGTAATAGAGAGAATTATCGAATGATTTTTGTCTCTGCTGAGCAGAAATAGTTACAATAAGAATTAGCTTGAAAACTCTGGTTTGAAAGGAATTTGAATACTTTAACCTCACAAACACTGTTTAAGACTTGAATATAGGGTTAAGTTACAGAAATTTTCAAAATAAAAATGTTCATCCTTGGTTTCATCTCACATTTATAATTTGTGTTTTAAAAATCCAAGAATGCCTGAGATATGTGGCATATTATAAAGTTGGAAATTGACTCTTTTAAATCATTTTTTCTTTTTAAAAGTCCTCCAACCTGCTCCACATCAAGTAATAACTAATCTTCCTGAAGGAGTTCGACTTCCCACAACTCGACCAACCAGACCACCACCTCCTCTCATCCCATCATCTAAAACCACAGTGGCTTCAGAAAAACCATCCTTTATAATGGGAGGCTCCATCTCACAGGTAAAGTGTTTTAGCTTTATGACAGATTTCTTTTTTTTTTTTTTTTGCAGTACTGGGGATTGAACCCAGGGCCTTGCACTTGCATGCTTTGCAAGTGCTGGACCATTGAGCTGCACCGCCAACCCCCCCCCCCCTTTTTTTTTAATGTTTTGAGACAGGGTCTTGCTAAGTTACTCAGACTGCCTCTGGTCTCGAACTTTTGATCCTCCTGCCTCCGCCTCCTGAGCCACTGGAATTACAGGCATGTGCTACCACACCCAGCTTTATGACAGATTTCTGTTGAATATTGCTTGATAAAACTTCCCAACTTCTTATGCTAATTTGTCAATGTACTAACAAATAATAATCTATCTGAATATGAAAATTCCGGAGGCAGGGACCAGAAAATTGCAACAGCTGCTATGTTTCATGCCACACACAGGAACTTTGAATGAGTCATATACCCATATTGAGTGGCTGT
This sequence comes from Pedetes capensis, assembly GCA_007922755.1. NCBI lineage: Eukaryota > Metazoa > Chordata > Mammalia > Rodentia > Pedetidae > Pedetes > Pedetes capensis. The sequence continues at coordinate 122,653 of VMDO01001286.1, forward strand.
GGCATACCACTGGATTTAATTTAACAGAGGCACATAGTTGTTTATTGTTATGTAAATTAAAATGAATTCATTTTCGTATGTTGTTGTTAGGTGCCATTGAGTCAGTGTCTGACTCATAGCGACCCTACATATAACAGGTGAAACAGTATTGTTAGCACTTCTCTGCTATTCATAGGGTTTTCAATGGTTGATTATTTTGGGGGAGTGCTTTGCTGGGTCCTTCTCCCATGCCTACAGCACCTGGTGTTCTGAGGCAGTCTCCTATCCAAGTACTAACTGGGCCCGACTCTGTTTAGCTTCTGAGATATGATGGGATTGGACAACAGGGTGGTATTGCTGCAGGTGCATTTGCATGTAGTAGAGTATTTTCTGACTAATGGTTCTAAATATTAAATTGTCGGTGGTTGATATTATAGGAATGCCCTAGTTTATTCTCACTTTGGCCACTAAATCTCTCTTTTTCTGGTATATTACTTTTTTTTTATTTTAAACTGAAACATGGTCCATTCTGAATGGTTCAGTCAGTTTTGACTCATGTGTGCAACCAATAGCCCATACCTCTTTCAAGTTATCGAACACTTACATCACTTCAGAAAGTTTTCTCATGTTCTTTCCTAGGCAGCCTCGCCTCCCACTGCCTGAAGCAACTACTGTTCTACTTTCTGTTGTCATCGATTAGTTTTGCTTTTTCTAGAACTTCATGTGAATGGGACCATACAGTGTGCACTCTTTGGTGTCTGTCCCTCTAATTCAGCGTAAAGTTGTAGGGATTCATGCAGGTTTTCATGTAATGGGTAGCTCTTTTATTGCTCAGTGATACGAAATTGCATGTGTATACCAGCTTGTTCTTCTGTTGATGGAAACGTGAGCTATATCTAGTTTTTGGCTTCTTTGAATAAAGCTTTTATGAACATTCTTGTATTAGGTTCTTGTGGACATACATTTTCATTTCTCTGTGGGAGTGGAATTGCTCGAGATACTTGTTTTACTTTATAATTTTCCAGAGTGTTTCTAAAGTAGCTTCATACAACCAGCAGCAATGTATGAGTCTAAGGCTTTTGGTCTCATCCATTGTTCTATTTGCTATTGTTAGTCTTTTTCATTTTAGGCATACTTGGTAGGTATACAGTAGTATCTCATTGAGGATGTATTTTGCATTTCCTTGACTACTATTTCATGTGCTCATTGACCATTTGTTCTGACTCTATGAAGTGATTACTGGTTGAACATCCATAATCTGAATATCTGAAATACAAAACTCTCTAAATCCAAAACTTTGTGAGCACAACATGAAGTCACAAGTGACAAGTTCTCTACCTGACCCCATATGACAGATCACAGTCAAAATGTAGGTGTAATAAAAGTATTGAATAAAATCATGTTCAGACTATGTATATTAGGTGTAAATATAAATGAACTTTGTGTTTACAATTAGATTCTGTCCATTGATTCTATCCATTGAGTCTATCCAATTAGATTCTATTCCATTATCTTATTAGATAATACATAAATTTTCCAAAATTGGTAAAAATCCAAAATGTTAAATACTTCTGGTCATAAGTATTTTGCATAAAGGATACTCAGCCTATATTTAATTCTGATTATCCATTTTTATTGAATCTTTTTCTTGGATTTTAGGAGTTTACAATATATTGTATGTGAAAGTTTTCTGTTGTTGTTAGGTGCTGTCAAGTCGGGTCCTACTCATAGCAACCTTCATAGGGTTTTCATTGGCTGATTGCTTTGGGATTGCTTTGGGAGTGGATTGCCACGTCTTCCTGTAAAGATTTATTGTTATTAGGTGCTGTCAAGTCAGATCCAACTCATAGCAACCCTCACGGGTTTTCAATGGCTGATTGTTTTGGAACATAACACAAATATTTTCTCTATGTGACTTGTCTTTCTTACTGGTGTGTTTAGTTGAGCAGAGTTTTTAATTTTTCATGCAGCCTACTTTTTTCTTCTGTGATTAGTTATGTTTTTCAGAGAAATCTTTAATTGCTTCAGGGTTATGAAATATTATCCTATGTTTCCTTTGCATATGCAACTTTTGTAGTTTTGTATTGTCAAGCTTGCAATTCCTCTCAAACTGATTTTTGTATACATTGTAATATCGAGATCAGCATTCACTTTTCATTTTGGATTCCCAGTTCTACTAACGTGGCTGAAAAGTCTTTTCTTTTCCCCTTTTGATTGCTTTAGTGTCTTTGTTAAAAACCAGTTGATTAAAAGTTTTGATCCTGGACTCTTGGTGCCATTCTGTTAATCTACTTGTTCATCTTTTCTCAGTACTCCAGTCTTCATCACTTTAGATTTATAATGTAAATCTTGAAATCATTTAGTGAAATCCTCTAGTTGTTTTTGTTTTTCAAGATGGCTTTGGCTATTCTATATCTTTTGCTGTTCCATATAAATAATCAATTTTTCAATTTCTTTCAAAACCCTGCTGGTGTTTTGGTTGGGATTACATTAAATCTGTAAGTCAGTTTGGGGTAGGAATAGACAACAATATTGAATTTTGTGATCCATCAACATGTATATCTTTCCATTTCTCTAGGTCCTTAATTTTTCTCAGCAATGGTTGGTAGTTTTCACTTTAGAGGTTGTTGTTAGGTGCCACTGAGTTCAACTCATAGCAACCCTCTGTACAACAGAATGAAACACTCCCCAACACTGTGACATGCCTGGCACTATGTCAGTGCTTCTCTGCTATTCATAGGGTTTTCAATAGCTGATTATTTTGGGAGTGGGCAGCCAGGTCCTTCTCCCATTGGGGATTGAACCCAGAGAGCAAGCACTCTGCCAACTGAGCTGGAGGTGTCGTGTATATTGTGTATATTTGGTTGTATAAATGTTTGATTATTTCGTTATTTTTCATGTATCTTATATTTTAATAAATGAGACTGATTCTTAAAATTTCATTTTGTAGTTCGTGGCTAGCACAGATATTGTAGGTTTGGTTCCAGATGATTTTAATAAAGTAAATATCTCAGTAAAGCAAGTCACAAGAATTTTTTTTGATTTTTCAATGTATATGAAAGTTGTTTGCACTACAGTAGCATTATATCTAAAAACACTATGTATCTTAATTTAAAAAGCTTAATTGGCTGGGCGTGGTGGTACATGCCGGTAATCCCAGAATTTGGGAGGCTGAGGTGGAGGATCACAAGTTTGAGGACAGCCTGGACTACATAGTGAGACACTGAACAAAACTAAGGACAACAACAAACCCTTTAGAGCTGGGTATGTTGTCACACACCTGTAATCCTGGCACTCGGGAGGCTAAGGCCAGAGGACTGGGAGGTCAAGACCAGCCTAGGCTTGCTTCATAGTGAGACCCTGTCTCAAAACACAAGAACAAAGCAAAACATTTTATTGCTAAAAAATGCTAACAGTCATGTGAGCTGTTAGAAAATGGCACTCATAGCCTAGCAAAGTAGTGTACACCTGTGATCCCAGCATCTCAGGAGGTGGAGGGAGAAGGAGGATTGCAGATTTCAGGCCAGAGACAGCCCATATAACCTGATGAGACCCTGTCTCAATTTAAAAAATAGAAAATTGAACTGGGGATGCAGCTCAGTGGCAGAGCAATTGTGAAATATACATGAGGCCCTAGGTTCAGGGCTGCAATACTGTAAAAAAAAAAAAAAAAGTCACTAATAGACTTGCTCAGCTCAGGATTACCAAAAAGCCTTCTATTTCTAAAAATCACAATGTCTGTGAAGCGCAATATAATTAGGTATGCCTATATATAGAAGTACCTGCAGCCGTGCCACTGTGGCATCTGATTCCATCAGATCTGGGAAGCTAAGCAGGGTCAGGCCTGGTTAGTACTTGGATGGGAGACCACCTAGGAACACTAGGTTCTGTAGGTTTGTGAGGACTCAGCAACCCACTCCCAGAAAACAATCAGCCATTGAAAACCGTATGAATAGCCGAGAAGCACAATAGTGTTTTGTCTGTTGTATGTAGGGTCACTATGTGTCAGACACTGACTCGACAGCGCCTAACAACAGTATATAGAAGTACAATTGATTTTTTCCTCCCTTTATTAGTAAATGATGATGGGTACAGAGTAATACAGCATTGGCTTTTTCCATTATGCATCCTTTACATCACTCTGGCAACACTTTCATCAACCCACAAGGTTTATGGAGCATTATGGCTAATATATAGGAAAATTGAAATGCATATTTGGGTTATACTCCTCTTATTTTTTCCCAGTGTACTCATGAAGTTGTGCTGTTTACATTGAGATCATCCTCTCCCCATTCATCCCTCCACATTGACCCTCCTCCCCATCCCACCTTCTGCAATCTTCGCTTTGTTCTGCTAGTCCCCTCCCTCCTCCTTTCTACTCTTTATGTTATTCCTTCTTTGCTAATTTTAATTGTGCATTTTTATATATCAATTTATGTATAGGATTTTTTCTTTAAGTAAGATTCAGCTCCCACATATGAGAACATATGGTATTTCTCTTTTTAAACATGATCCAGTTGATTTTTATATCTTCACTGTGTCCTCTTCAACAGTTACTTAGTGCTTTGAGGGGGGGGCATTCTTTTGTGTTGGTAGGTTTTTAAGGGCTTCCCCCCCCCCCTTTTTTTTTTTTAGTTCTAGGGAGTTAAACTGGGGCCTCGTGTACACCAAGCAAGTGCTCCACCACTGAGCCATACCCCTAACCTCTTTTTAAAAAAAAGTTTTGAGACAGGGTCTTACTAAGTTGTGCAGGCTGCCTCTGGCCTTAAACTTCGCTATCTTCCTAACTCCACCTCTTGAATTGCTGGGATTACAAGTGTGTGATACACCAGCTAGAATTTTCTACATATGAATGTCATCTGCAAAGAAAGACAATCTAACTTCTTCCTTTCCAATCTTTATTCCTTTTATTTCTTTTTTTTTTTCTTTTATTGCACTGTCTAGGAGAAAATCTCGTGCAGGAGTGAAGTAGTGAACATGAGCGTATGTTCTTGTTGCTGATTTTAGGAGGAAGGCATTCTGTATTTCACTGTTATGCATAAACTCAACTATGGGTGGTTCCATAGATGCCTTTCATCAAACTGAATGTTTCCTTCCTGTCTTAGTTGTTTTGTTTTGTTTTGTTTTGTTTGAGACAGAGTCTCACTGTGTATCCCAGGCTGTCCTCGAACTCACAATCCTCTGCCTCCACCTCTGGAGTGCTTGGATTACAGGTGTGCACTACCATGCCTGGCCTGTTCTTATACTTTTCAACTCCAGAACTTCTATTTTGTTCTTTTCTGTGATTTCTTTGCCTGTAGCCATACCACCATGGCGTCTGACCCCATCAGACCTCAGAAGCTAAGCAAGGTCAGGCCTGGTTAGTACTTGGATGAGAGACCAACTGGGAACACCAGGTGCTGTAGGCTTGGGAGAAGGACCTGGCAACCCACTCCTCACCAAAAAACAATCAGCCGCTGAAAACCCTTCACATGCAGAGAAGCATGACAATAGTGTTTCTTTCGTTGTATAAAGGGTCACTGTTGGTTGAACACTGACTCGATGAAATCTAACAACAACAACAACAATGATTTCTTTCTCTTTGTTAGTATTCTGTATTTTGTTAGACATTACTCTTGTACTTTCCTTTAATTCTTTAGACATGATTCCTGTTAGTTGTCTTTATCTAGTAAGTCCAAAGCTCAGGGATAGTTTTTATTCACTGCTTAATTGCATGTTTATGCTTACTTTCTTGTTTCTTTGCATGTCTTATAAATTTTTAGTCAAATACTATACATTTTGCATAATGTGACAGTCTGGAAATCAGTTACTACTGCCTTCCAGGGCTTATTTTCATTTCTTTGTGCTCTTGTTTATTTCCTTGGTGACTTTTCTAAACTAATTCCTGAAGTCTGTGTTATTTTCATGTGTAGCCACTGAAGTCTTAATGGTTAGCTAGCGATTGAACACCTGCAGCCATACCACCATAGGATCCAGTCCCATCAAATTCTGGAATCTAAGCAGGGTCGAGCCTGGTTAGTACTTTGATGGCAGACCACCTGGAAGCACCAGGTGCTGTAAGTTTGGGTGAAGGACCCAGCAACTCACTCCCAAAAAACAATCAGCAATTGAAAACCCTGTGAATAGTAGAGAAAAGCACAGGAGTGACAGGCATGGCACAATGTTGGGTAGTATTTCATTCTGTTGTACATAGAGTAACCATGAGGCAGACCTAACAACAGTGATTGAACAGAAATTTTCCTCCCTCCCCTCCCCTCCCCTCTTTCTTCTCTCCTTTTCCCATTCCTGTTTCCTTTCTTTTCCTTTCCTTTTTTGTACCAGAGAGCTGAAGCTAGGGCTTTACACATGCTTTGCAAGTGTTCTACCACTGAGCTGCACCCCCAGTCCTTTTTTCTTTTCACTCTTGTACTTGAAATTTATTTATGTGATATAAAGTTATTACTTCAATTGTATTTTTTTTCCTTTTATGGTGCTGGGGATTGAACCCAGGGCTACAGACATGCTAGGCAAAGCACTCTGCTACTAAGCTACATCCTGAGCCCTATTAAAATAAAATGCAAGTGGGATATTTATGTTAAGAATTTCCTGAGGTTTATTAAAAATTCATTTTATCTTCTATGTATTACTCCCCCCGCCCCAGTAACTGGGAGATTGAAACCAGAATGTTCTATCACTGAGCTCCATGCCCAGCCCTTTTTTAATATTTTATTTTGATATAGCCCATGCTGCTTCTGGCCTCAGACTTGTGGTCTTCCAGTCTCAGCCTCTCAAGTCACTGGTATTACAAATGTGCACCACAGCATCTGGCTATGTATTACATTTTAAAAGTAATTTTACAATTCCCGTTTTTGGAGGATGAGGCAGGAATATCATGAGTTCAAGGCTAGCCTGGGCTACATAGTGAATTCGAGGCAAGCCTGAGCTACATAGTGAGAGCCTGTCTCAAGTAACCAAAATTAATCAGTTAGTTAATAATGATAATTTTATAGTTCAATTTTATAATGGAGGCTTTGTTTTTGTTTCTGTTTGCTTTTTTCCTAATTCACTGTTGTGATTTATTTTTTTCGGACACGACTCGATGGCACCTAACAACAACAACAACAACAACAACAACAAACAAGTATTACATCACTTTTGGTTGCACTTTCATCACCTAACAAAGTATGGACCTTTTTGACTAAGAAGTAGTAAAACTCATATGAACATATGGGTTACATTCCCCTGTTTTTCCTAGGAAGTTGCACCCTTTTCATTGACATCATCCTTTCCCCTTTATCCCTTTATATTTTTCTCTCCTCCTTCCCTCCTCCCACAACCTATGCTTTCCTTTGCTTGTTCCCTCCCTACTCCTTTCTATTCTTTATATTTTTCCTCCTTTGCCAAGCATTTTTATGTATTTACTTATGTATAGGTTTTTTCTTCCTATAAAATTCAGCTCCTACATATGAGTGGGGCTGGGATTTGGCTCAGTTGGTAGAGCGCTGCGCTGCAGTCTCTGAGGTCCCGAGTTCAATTCCCAGCACCGCAAAAATGGGAGAAGGACCTGGCAATCCACTCCCAAGGCAATCCAGAAACAGTCAGCCATTGAAAACCCTATGAGGGTCACTATGAGTTGGATACCGACTTGACGGCCCCTAACAACAACAACAACAACATATGAGTGAGAACATAAGGCATTTCTCTTTTTGAGCCTGTGTTTGTTCACTTTAGATGATACTCTCCAGTTCCACCCATCTTGCTGCAAATTACATTATTTCATTCTTTTTTATTGCTGAGTAACATTCCATTGGGTATATGTACCATAAGTTTTTAAAAGCCATCCTTTTGGTGGTGGGCATCTTGGTGGGATCCAAATCCTTGATATTGTGATGTGTGCCTCATTAAAAATGGAGATGTAGGTGTCTCTGTGGTATGATGACTTGTCTCCCTTTGAACATATTTCCAGGAGTGGTATAGCTCAGTCGTAGGGCATTTCTATTTTGAATTTTCTGAGGTATTTCCATATTGATTTCCAGAGTGGTTGAATTAATTTACAGTCCCACCAGCAGTGTAAAAGGGTTCCTTTTTCTCCACAGCCTTTCCAGCATTCATTATTATTTGTTTTGTTGATCTTGGCCATTTTTACTGGAGTTAGGTGAAATCTCAGAGTTATTTAGATTTGTGTTTCCTTAATCACTAGGGATATTGAGCATTTTTTCATGTGTTTCTTAGCCCTACAAACTTCGTTTGATAACTGTTCATTTCATTTGCCCACTTATATATTGGGTTGTTGTCTTGGGATTTGCTTTCTTGACTTCTTTGTAAATTGTAGAAATTGGTCCTCTGTTGGATGTGTAGGATGCAAATATTTTCTCCCATTCAGTGGGCTCTTCCTTAACTCTGTTGATTGTTTCCTTTGCTGTACAGAAGATTTTTAATTTCATGTAATCCTATTTGTCAATTCTTGGTGCTATTTCCTGAGCAATTGGGTCTTGTTAAGGAAATACTTTCCTATATCTGTGTGTTGAAGTCTATCTCCTATCTTTTCCTCTAGTAGTTTTAATGTTTCTGGTTTTATATTGAGGTCCCTTGTCCATTCTGAGTTGACTCTTGTGCAAATTGAGAGGTCCAGGTCTATTTTCATTTTCCCAGCACCATTTGTTGAAGAGGCTGTCTTTTCTCCATCATGTGTCCTTAGCCCCTTTATCAAATATCAGGTGACTGTAGTTATATGGATCTATCTCTGGATCTTCAATTCTGTTCCATTGGTCTTAAAGCCTATTTTTGTGCCAATACTAAGCTGTTTTTGTTCCTATAGCCTTGTAGTATAAAGTGAGATTACTGTGATCCTGCCTGCACTAGTTTTATAGTTTAAGATTGTTTTGGCTATATATGGTCTTTTGTGTTTCCATATGAATTTTTGGGTTATTTTTTCTATTTTTATAAAATCTGTCATTGGGATTTTAATAGGAATTGCATTAAATCCATAAATTGCTTTTTGTAGTGTAGCAATTTTAACAATATTGATGCTCCCAATCCATGAGCAGAGGAGTTCCTTTCATCTAATATCCTCTGCAATTTCTTTCTTTAAGGTCTTGAAGTTTTTCTTGTAAAGATCTTCAGGGTATTTGGTTAGATTGATTCCTAAGTATTTAATTTTTTGGTGAGCTATTGCGAAAGGATTACTGTCTTAATTTCCTTCTCTTCCTGTTCACAACCAGTGTAAAGGAAAGATAGTGATTTCTGAGTGTTAATTCTGTAACTTGCTACTTTACTGAAGGAGTTAATTAGGTCTAAAAGTTTTCTAGAAGAATTTTTGGGGTCCTTCAAGGATCATGTCAGGCGTGAATAAAGATAATTTGACCTCCTCCTTGCTTATCTGTATCCCATTGATTTCTTTATCTTGTCTGATTGCTCTAGCCAACACCTCAATCATAATACTGAATAAGAGACTGTAGAGCATATATCTTTTGTCTTGTTCCTGTTCTTAAAGGAGATGGTTTCAGTTTTTCCCGGTAAAGATATTGACTGTAGATCTGTCATAAATGGCCTTTATGATATTGAGGTATTTCCCTATTATGCCCATCTTCTCCAGGGTTTTTATCATGAAAGGGTGTTGTACTTTGTCAAAGGCCTTCTCAGCATTGATTGAGATGATCATATGATTTCTGTCTGCAAGTCTTTTGATAGGTTAAATTACATTGATTGTTGTATGTTGAACCAGATTTGCATCTGTTTAAGGAAACCCACTAAATCATGGTGTGTAATCTTTTTTATGTGTTGCTGAATTCTGTGTGCTAAGATTTTGTTGAGAATTTCGGCCTCAGTGTTCATTAGAGAAACTGGTCTATAGTTCTCTGTCTTTGAAGTGTCCTTGCCCAGTTTTGGTATCAGGGTCATGGTGGTTTTGTAGAATGAGTTTGGGCGTGCCCCTTCCTTTTCTACTGTTTGAAATAGTTTGAGGAGAATAGATATTAATTCTTCTTTGAAGGTTTGATATACTTATGCTGTGAACCTGTTGGGGCCTGGGCCTTTCTTTGTTGGGAGGCTTTTTATTACCTTCTCTGTTTTGGTGTGTGTAATGGGTCTGTTTAGATTGCTGTGTCTTCCAGGCTTAATTTTGGTAATTTGTGTATGTTAATGAAATTACCCATTTTTTTCTGTATTTTTTGGGTTTGGGGGGAGTACAATTTCTCAAAGTATTCCCTGATGATTTTCTGGATTTTGTTGGTATCAGTGGTTACGATCCCATTCTCATCTGTAAGTTTTTTAATTTGGACCTTTTCTTTCTTTCTTTTGATGAGATTGGCTGGGGGCATCTATTTTATTAATCTCTTCAAAGAACCAGCTCTTAGTCTCATTAATTGTTTGAATTGTCTTTTTAGATTCTAAATGGGATATTGCTACCTTGATCTTGATAATTTCTCTCTGAGTGCTCCTTTTGAAATTGGCTTGTTGTTGGCTTTCTAATGCCTTCATATGTGTCATTAAGTTATTTAATTGGGCCTTCCCTAATTTATTGATGAAGGCACTCACATCTATGAACTTCCCTCTAAGAACTGCCTTTGCTATACCCCATAAGTTTTGGTAGGATGTGTTCTCATCCTCATTGCACTGCATGAACTTTTAAGTTTTTGCTCTGATTTCTTCGATAACCTATTGAATATTTAACAGTGTATTATTTAGTCTCCATGAATTTGTAAGATTTCTGAAATTTTTCTTGTTTTTGAGTTCTAGTTTTATTCCATTGTGATCTGATAAGGTACAAGAGATGATTTCTACTTTTTTGTATTTATTGAGGCCATTTTTATGGACTAAAATGTGGTCTATTTTAGAAAAAGAACCATTTGGTGTCGGGAAGAATGTGTGTTCTGCATCTGATGAATGAAATATTTTGAAGACATCTGTAAGGTCCCATTGACCTGTGGTGCAGTTTAAGTCCATCGTTTGCCTGTTGATTTTGTTTTGTTTTGTTTTGTTTTGATGACCTGTCTCTTGGCAAAAGTCTGGTATTGAAATCTCCCATAATTATTATATCTGGGCCAGTGTGTTCCTTTATTTCCAATAAAGTTTATTTTGTGAAGTTATGTGCCCCCATATTTGGTGAGTAAATATTAAGTGACATTATCAGTTCTTAGTTGACTGTTCCTTTTTGTAATATGTAATGTTCTTCTTTGTCTCTTCTGATTAGTTTGGAATTAAAGTGTAATCTGTCTGAAATGAGTATTGCAACTCTTGCTTTTTTTTCCCCCCACCTGCTTGGTATATTGTTTTCCAGCCTTTAATGATATTTATGGATGAAGTGTATCTCTTGAATGCCACATTTCAAGGATTTATGTTTTTTAATCCAATTGGATAGTCTATGTCTCTTGATTGGTGAGTTAAGACCTTTTACATTGAGAGTAATTATTGAGAGGTGCTTATTATTCTGCATCAATTTGGTACTTGTTATTGGTTTTGATTCTTATTTGGCCTGTTTTTTGCTTAAGTTCCCCTTGTGTTTATTGCTCATTTCTTTGATCTTGTATGTGGGGTTTTCTTACCTCCCCCTGTATACTGTGTTTCATTGAGGATCCTCAACAATTTACAGCCTTGGTGGCTGTAAATTGTTAAACAAGGCAATATCATGGAATGTCTTGTACTCACCATCTATTTTAAAGGATAACTTCACTGCATAATATAATCTTGGTTAACAGTTATTCTTTTTCAGAGCTTGGATGACGTCTGTCTAAGCTTTTCTTGCGTATAATGTTGTTGTTGAGAAGTCTGCTGTTATTCTGATGGGTTTCACTTTGTGAGTTGGTGTTTCTCTCTTGTAGCTCCCCCCCCCCCCAGTACTGGGGGTTGAACCAGGGCCTCGTGCTTGCATGCTTTGCAAGCGCTGAACCACTGAGCTTCTGCCTCCAGCCCCCCCCCCCCCTTTTTTTCACTTTTTGAGACAGGGGCTCACTAAATTATGCAGACTGCCTCTGGTCTCAAACTTGCAATCCTCCAGCCTCTGCCTCCCAAAGCCACTGAGATTATGGGCGTGCACCACCATGCCCTGCTCTCTTTTGTAGCTTTGAGAATAGCTTCTTCGATCTCTAGATTTATTCCAATTATAATGTGTAATGGTGAGAATCTGTTCTGGTCTACTCTGTTTGGGGTTTTGTATGTTTCAGTTGTATAGGTTCATCTCTTTCCTTAATTTGAGGAAGTTTTCATCTTTCTTTGAATAAATGTTCTAATCCTCTCATGTTGTTTTTGGCTGCTTCATGGATCCCCTGAATTCATAGGTTCTATTTCTTCATTTTATCAAAGATCTCTTGAAAATCTTGGTCATACTGCTATCTTGGTCATACTGCTATCATCATTCTTTCTATCTTGACATGTGAGTAAATAAAGTCTTCTACCGTTTCCTCAGCTTCAGCTATCCTATTTTCAGCTTTGTTTAGTTTCAAGACTGAAGATTCTACCATAATGCTGAGTTGATTTAATTTTCCTTGTATCTCAAGGACCTCTGCTTGATTCTTCTTTAAAATTTCTATTTCTCAGGAGAATTATTCTTCCAAATTAGATACCTTTTTGTCCAGTGAATCAGTTGCTTTTGTGGTGGTGTCTTGGAGGCCTTTTAATATATTAGTAAGCAGGGTTCTACATTCTCCTCATTCTCTCCAGGAATCTGGATACCCTGATATTGTATGTTGAGTTGCCTTGGTGTATAGGACCTTCCCATTCAGCATATCCTTTGATGTTTCATGTGTTTTTCTGCTGAGCCTTGCCCATTGCTTGGTCTGGGTGCTTGGTCCCCTCACATTCCTGTGTGTTTGTGTATTGATGGGTTGCTGGTGCTTCTCTCTCCCTTCCAACCCCGCTATAGTTTGCAGCCTCAGTGCCTAGCTCCTGCTGCAACCTCTGCATTCAGCATTGCCCCTTCAGGTTTTCCCTGTTCTCTGCATTCCCACCCCCCCATTTGCACCACGGCCTAAATCATGTGTCTTAGGCTCCCCAGACTTGTGGCACTGCTTCTCCACTTCACAAGCCCCACTGCGTCCTTGTTGTTGTTGTTGTTGTTGTTGTTGTTGTTGTTAGGTGCCTCTTCAGCTCCGTGTCCTTGAAGGTGGCACTGTGTTCTCCCCTGCCAGCTGCCTGCCATCAGGGGTGGCCTCACTGAGTCTTTCTTCAGCCATGCACCTTCCAAAGGGCTCTGTATCCTCCAAATTCCCCTGCTGCTGTCTTCCCTGGTGCTGAGGATTATGGGGAGTTGTTCTGCCATTTTGTCTTCTCCCTTGCTTTGTTGTTGTTGTTGTTAGGTGCCGTCGAGTCGGTATCCAACTCATAGCGACCCTCTGTACAACAGGGGAAACACTATTGTCAGTGCTTCTCTGCTGTTCATCGGGTTTTCAATGGCAGATTGATTTTTGGGAGGGGGTTGCCAGGTCCTTCTCCCAAGCCTACAGCTTCTGGTGTTCCCAGGCGGTCTCCCATCCAGGTACTAACCAGGCCCGACCCTGCTTAGCTTCTGAGATCTGACGGGATGGGATACCACAGGGCTACAGCTGCAGGCCTCCCTTGCTTTGTTGTTGTTGTTGTTGGGTGCCCTCGAGTTGGTATCCGACTCATAGCGACCCTCATAGGGTTTTCAATGGCTGAGTGCTTTGGGATTGCCTTGGGAGTGGATTGCCAGGTCCTTCTCCCATGCCCTTGCTTTAGTCTCTGCTATTTGACCAATTATCCTTGTGCTGTCTTAGTTTTCTTGATAATTAAAGCTACACTCCTCTCCTTTTGTTTTGTTTTGTTTTGAGTGGGGAATTTCATGATTTTCTTTATTTTCTACTCTGATTGAAGGTTGTTCGTCCAGCCCATTTTTAAATCTTCTATCTTGAGACTTCGTCTTGCTAAGTTATACAGGCTGACTCTGGCCTGAAACTTGCGATCCTTTTGCTTCAGCCTTCTGAGTTGCTGGGATTACAGATGTGAGCCATCTTGCCCAGCTAGAGATTTTTCTTAAATGCCTAATAACAGTAACTTTGGCAGTCATGTTAGGGCATGCCTTTAGCCCTCTGTCAGCTAGTTCACAGCTCTGCGTCAGCCTTTACTTCCTGCATTGCAGAGCCTTAAGTCAGTCAGAGGTGAGAGCTTCTCATGACTTTCCTTAGGCATAGCATGGCTTTGCTCATGCACATAGTCCTCTGGGTTCCCAGCAATATGTTGGAGCTTTTCAAACACCCTACGAACATCTCATTTTTCCTCGTAAGTTTTTTGGTTGGCCTTTGTTCCAGTTATTCTTGACACTATCTTAGGCAGTAGAAAAATGAGTCAGTTTGCTTCTATCTATTACAAACCTACCCATTCTCCCCCACCTGAGTCAGGTCAGATAAAGACAGCTTTGCAAATGGAGTCTTCCAGAAAATTTCCAGATAAGTCAAGTGGCAACAGTTGTCTTAAAACCTCGAATAAGGAAGTTTCAAGGAGCTCTACTCTTGCTTTCTTTTGGGGGGGCTACCAGTCTTCCCATTTGCACTGTGATTGTGGGCTGTTTATTTTCAAGACTCCCTTGGAGTTTGAGGGGGAGAAAGGAAATGGCAGGAGAGTGAGTTAAAATGCACTAAGCCCACCAGTCCTACCTAGACTTGGATTAATGCTCCCAGATCTCAGCAAATTTGGTTAATTTTTGGAGTTCTTTAAAGATTGATTATTGGAATTTTTGCTGTTTTTCTTTTTGCTTTTGAGGAGGAGAACTTGAAAATCATTATTACTGTGCCATTTTCACTGATGTTCTCCATAGCATTCTTAAGACTGATTAATGTTGTTAATACTGTTAGCTTACATTTTGAGTACACTGTTCAGTGCTTTATTAATGCAACTAATTAATAGTAAATATTATTTGATAATGTGAGAAAGTATATCTTACTCCCTTAAATTAAAAAAATTTTTTTTCTTTTACTTTTTAAGAATTTATATATTTTTATTATATTTTGTTTTAAACTACTGGAGGACTGAACCCACAGCCTTGGACATACTTTGCAAGTGCTCTACCACTGAGCTGCACTGCCAACCTCTTTTTTATTTTTTTTATCTTGAGACAGGTTCTCCCTAAATTACGCAGGCTGCTTCTGGCCCTGAACTGGTGATCTTCCTGTCTCAACCTCCTGAGTTGCTGGGATTACCACTTTTCCCATCTTAAAAGTTTAAAAAATTTAATTGGTAATGAAAATTTTCTTGCTTTACAAATACTGCTTTTAATTTTGGGAGACAGGAGTTTAAACTTTTATAAACAGAAATGTGACCACTGACTTGACAATTTGACTTTCGGAAAAGACAATGTTTGCTCTTTTAAAATTGTTTTTTAGGGAACACCTGGCACTTATTTGACTTCTCATAATCAGGCTTCCTATACTCCAGAAACCGCGAAGCCTTCTGTAGGGTCTATCTCTCTGGGACTGCCACGGCAGCAGGAATCCGCCAAGTCAGGTCTGTGAGTTAACAGAGTCACATTGCTTCAGCATTTGTAGCATCACAGCCAGTCATGGCATATTTGATCTCTCTTCGTTGCTTTTGCTTTCATCCACAGCTCCTTTGCCCTACATCAAGCAAGAAGAATTTTCTCCCCGAAGCCAAAACTCACAACCTGAGGGTTTATTGGTCAGGGCCCAACATGAAGGTGTTGTCAGAGGTAAAAGTTAACACAGTTTGACAAATATATTAAGTTTTGTCCTCAGTGAGCTTATTAAGGTAGGTCATTAATATATTTTAATGATGATTTTTTAAGTTATAGCTTTTAAATTCTAAATGTAAGTTTTCTTTCCATGTGAAGATGACTTTAAATGTGAACTTTGACTGGGTGTGTAGCTCAGCGGTATAGTGTGTATCTAGTGCAAGACCCTGGATTCCACCCCCAGCATCGAAAACAAAAACAAAACATAAAAGAAGCTCTCCCCCTACAAAAGCCTCCAAAACAAAACTCTGAAGTTCTATATTTTAAATAGTTCTTTTTAATCATTACAATATTTAGATCTGTGTTTAAATAAAATAAAAAACTTTTTTTTTTTTTGCTGCTTTTTTCCCCCTCCCCTTATTCTTCTACCAAGTAGGGCTAGGGTATTTTTGATAGGGGAACAGAGGGGACAGATGTAATTTGGTAATGGTTTTGTTTTTATTCAGGCACCACAGGAGCCATCCAAGAAGGAAGTATAACTCGGGGAACTCCAACCAGCAAAATTTCAGTGGAGAGCATATCATCCATACGAGGCTCTATCACTCAGGTTAGTTATCATATTTAATATTACACAAAAATAACTAAGAAGAAACTAGAAGTCTCAAGAGCTTTGGCTATTCCAGCAATATAGTTCTGTAGTTATGCATTGTTCTAGGTTATGGAACTGGGATTCAGTGGTAATAAACCCCAGATCTACAAACCCATCTCCAGAAAGACATTAGTGTGATCATTTTAACTACAAGCTAGTAGAAGAAACTAGCAGAAGAAGGGTACTGTAATTAATGTAACCCTTACTAATTTCCTGAGAAAACTCTTTATCACCTGTTCAGTGTAAATAGATATTAAGAAGAAAATCATTAAACATTTGCTTCCTTTTGCACATTCTAAAAAGGTAGCTATACAGCCTCAGTACAGAATCTGCCTTGTTAGAATCTAACACTGAGGAAGGAATGCAAATGGTGTTGGCAAAAGAACCACAGTTCAAATATCTTCTCCCAGATGGGAGCTAATTTTGCCAATTTTGCCAATTTTGATTAATGGGAAGTCTCTCCCCCCAGTTTGATGTTAATTTTAACTTGAAATGTAGAACATTGCATAGTTGCTTTAATTATGTAGCTGTGGAAAAGGGAGCATTCTTTTTTGGGAAATCATTATAAACAGATACTGTGCTTTTGCACATTGACACTAGTTTTTACATGATACTACCCATTTTCTTTTCTTTGTCGTCATCTTATTCCCTAGGAAAGTGATTCCCAAAGTGTAGTCCCCAGACCAGTAGCATTAATATCACCTGGGAAGTGACTAGACAAATTGTCAGGTCTTATCCTAGACTGACTGAAATCAAACCCTTGGGGGTGGAGCCCAGCAGTGTGCATTTTTCTGAGCCTTCATTGACTCTGCTCAGGCCTTGCAAACTAAGTGTGGTCTGGGCACCAAAGCATCGACATCACTTAAGAGATTGCTAGACTAATGCAGAAATTTAGTCCTTACTCCAAACCTTATAAATCAGAATCACCGTTTTAACAAGATTCTCATGTGATTGTCCCTGAGACATAGTTTACATGCTATATAGTGATCTAGAAAGTTATGTATTAATTCTTTAAATCTCACCTTCCATATTTAGCCAAAAAAGCCTGTAACCGTAGCCCTGTGGCATCCAATCCTGTCAGATCTCAGAAGCTAAGCAGGGTCAGGCCTGGTTAGTACTTGGATAGGAGACTGCCTGGGAACACCAGGTGCTGTATGCTTGGGAGACTGACCCGGCAACCTACTCCCAAAAAAATCAATCTGCCCTTGAAACCCTATGAACAGCAGAGAAGCACTGACAATAGTGTTTCACCTGGTGTACACAGGGTTGCTATGAGTCAGATACCCACTCGACAGCACCTAACAACAACAACAACAACATTTAGCCAAAATATGCCTTTCCATTTTCAGAGCAAGCTAACACTTTAATGAGACAGAAGGAAAATTAAGGGGCCTATATATACTATGCTGGGGTTTAACTCAGAGTACTGCTCCACACTCTCTGAGGACTGGGGTTCAATCCCCAGCATTATAAAAGTGGGAGCAGGATGTGTCAATTCACTCCTAAACCAACCCTGAAACAACGAGCCATGGAAAACCCTATGAGGATTGCTATGAGTTGGACATGAGTTGATGGCACTTAACAACAATATATACTATTTCTCTTTATATTTGTTCTCATTACTGTAATCACTCTAATGTCCAAACCTTGGGTAGGAAGACAGGAAGAACTGGGTCAAATGAGGCTAAAAATGAAGTCCCTCAATTGAAGTTTAACTTCGAAGTGGGGAACAGAGGTGATTCACCTCATACACTCATCAGCATTTTAAGAAGTTCTCTATGACAGGGTTCAAGGATGGGGATACAGGATTTGTGTTTATAAAAATTTAATGTCTGATTTCCTCTCAATGTGCTTGTGCTTTCTTTGAAGATATGGACTGATCTGACTCAGTGTGGTAGATTAAATTTTCTGAGTGTCTTGTGCCTCCTCTAAGCTTGAATGACTCTTCGGGTGCTTGTGTTTGATTTGATGGCAGGGGACCCCAGCTCTTTCCCAGGCTGGCATACCAACAGAGGCTTTGGTGAAGGGATCCATTTCCAGGATGCCCATTGAAGAGAGCAGTCCTGAGAAAGGCAGGGAGGATGCTGTATCCAAAGGCCATGTGATTTATGAAGGCAAAAGTGGACATATCTTATCATATGATAGTAAGTATTGTGTATATTCACTAACACCCATCCTGTAATGTGTGACTGAAAACACAGACTGGTTTTCTCACATTCTTGCTATGGGTAAGTCAGTTTACCTTTGGTGAATTGTATTTTCTCCCTGTGGAAGGGGTTAGTACTAGTGCTTGTCTCATGAACATTTTGTGAAGTGAAAAGTGGCTAACAAAGCCAGGCACAGTAGGATTGCAAGTTCGAGACCAGAGGTAGTCTGCATAACTTAGCGAGACCCTGTCTCAAAAAGTAAAAAAATGGGCTCGGGATGCAGTCGTCCAGCATTTGCAGAGCATGCAAGCGCGAGGCCCTGGGTTCAACCCCCTGCACCATTAAAAAAAGAAAAAAAAGTGACTAATAAAGGCGCCTAAAGAAAGTGTCACATAAATGGTAGCTGACATTATCATTGACTAGTAATTCACTTTAGCTTGGGAAAACAATCTGCATTTAACTTAAATGGGATCACTTTTATTTTAATGAGACTCATATTTTATGGGTTAAGAATTAGGAAGTAGATTATCTGATAATCATGGAAAGAATATTGAATTTAAATTCTCCTTAATAAAACTATTTTAATGTGTATCTATGCATTTGTTTTCTTTAGATGCATTCTTCAGTTATATTTTCCCCGGACTACTATTTTATGAGAATGACTCAAATGTGATGTAAATACTAGCCAAAGGACTAAGTTTTCATAAGCAAACAACTGTCTTTGTTACTTTGGAGTAGTTATTAGCTATGCTTTATCTCTCTCTTCAAATGGAAAGAAAGTATGTACATAGTACCTGAGGCTGAAAAATGCATGTTAGTTTTCTTATTTCCTTCCTTCTTTCTCATTTTAACACTCTGACATACTTTGATTAACATTTTATTTCTGCAAGGGAGAAATTAATGTACATTGCTCAAGCCAGAAATCTGGACATCTTTCTTCTCTGCTCCTTTTCTTCCCACATCCAGTGAATCACTAAGTCATTTCTATTTTAGTTCCTAAAATGTCTAGACTTCCATTCCTCTGTATTCCTCCCTGCCACTCTCATCTTTAATGGGATACCTCAGTGGCTGCCTAATTCAAGGCTATATATCATATTGCTTCCTGTCTGATCCTCCATGGCCTTTAGGATCACTGCAAGTCCTCTCTTGGCTTCATTGCCTCTCCATGATCTACCTCCATCTTATCCCTTCTCCCTTAGCCACGTGCATTTCCTCCCCCTGTACTCCTCCACTGGATTCTCTCCGCCACATTGGCCATATATGGAGCTGAAGTTCTTGAAAGGTACCATACTGTGTCTTCCCTTGAGGTCTTTGGGCTCAGTATTTCCTCTGTCTCTACTTTTTCCTCCCTTTATCTTTGACCTAAGCCACTCTTACTCATCCTTCAGCTCTCAACTTACACGTTTTTTTCTAAGCATCGTTATCTGATCCTGTGTGTGTCAGGATACCCTCTCAGCATTCTCATAGCATGTTTTACTTCTTTCATAATACTTATCACACTGGACAGTAAGGGCCTATTAATTTATCTGTACCTGCACTGATGCATTTCGTGAGGGAAAGGCCTTAATTTGCTAACCTAAGGTCGGGCTTATGCCTGACACACACTAGGCATTTAGTAAATAGAATGAATGAAAACCCTTTCAAGATTGTCATCTGTACAGATATATATTGTGGTAATTGTTGCCAGGTGCTGTCAAGTTGGCTCTGACTTATAAGGACCCTATGTACAACAGAACAAAATATTCCCTCACACAGTGGCAAGCACATGATCTTTTTTATGTTTAAACCCATTATTGCAGACACTGTGTCAGTCCATCTAGTTGAGGGTCTTCCTTTTATTCATTGACCCCCCCTCCCCCCACTCTCCCAAACGTGATGTCCTCCTCCAGGGATTGGTCCCTCCTGACATTTCCAAAATGCCTAAGACAAAGTTTAGCTATCTTTGCTTTCAAGGAGCACTCTGGTTGCACTTCTAGGATGGATTGGTTGGTTCTTTTGACAGTCTATGTTATATTCAATAGTCAACTCCAGCACTGTAATTGAAAAGTATCGATTTTTCTCCTGTCTCTCTTATATAATGTCCAGCTTTCACAAGCATGTGATACAACGGAAATGACCATGGCATGAGTCAGGCGCACCTCTGTCTTCAGTGTGACATCTTTTCAACACTTTAAAGAGATGTTTTGCAACAGCTTTTCCAAATGCAATGAGTCTTTTGATTTCTTAACTGTTGCTTCCATGGGTGTTGATTGTAGAATCAATTGGACAATCTCAATCTTTTCTCCATTTATCATGAAGTTGCTTACTGACCCGGTTGTAAGGATTTTTGTTTTCTTGATATTGAGGTGCAATCCATACTGAAGGCTGTGTTCTTTGATCTTCATCAGTAAATGTTTCAAATGCTCTTCACTTTAAGCAAGTAGAGTTGTATATTCTGCATAACACAGGTTGTTAATGAGTCTTCCTCCAATCCTGGTGCTACATTCTTCATAAAGTCCAGCTTCTCAGATTATTTGTTCAGCATAGAGGTTGAAGTGGTACAGTGAAAGGATACAACCCTGATGCATACCTTTCCTGACTTTAAACCAGGCAGGGTTTCCTTGTTCTGTTCAATGGACTGCCTCCTGTTCCATATACAGATTCCTCATGAGTATAATTTAAGTGCTCTGGTATTCCCTTCTTCACAATGTTATCTGTCATTTGTTGTGGCCCACACAGTCAAATGCCTTTGTATACTCAAGAAAACTTAGGTAGACATCTTTTTGGTATTCTCTGTTTTTAGCTAATATCCATCTGACATCAGCAATGATGTCCCTGGTTCCACGTGCTCTTCTGAATCCGGCTTGATTTTCTTGCAGCTCCCTGTCTGTATACTGTATACAGTCGCTTTTGAATGATCTTTAGCAAAATTTTGCTTGCGTATGATATTAATGATATCATTTGATAGTTTCCACATTCAGTTAGATCTCCTTTCTTGCGAATAGGCACAGATGTGGATCTCTTCCAGTCAGTTGTCCAGGTAGCTGTTTTCCAAATCTCTTGGCATAAATGGGTTAGCACTTCCAGTGCTGCATTTGTTTTTTGAAACATCTCTATTGGTATTCCATCAATTCCTGGAGCCTTGTGTTTCATCAATTCTTTCAAGGCAGCTTCCACTTCTTCCTTCAGTACCATTGGCTCCTGATCATATGCAACCTCTTGAAATGGTTGGTCAACCCCTAATTCTTTTTGGTGTGATGACTCTGTGTATACCTTCCATCTTCTTTTGATGTTTTCTGCATTGTTTAATATTTTCCCTGTAGAATCCTTCATTGTTGCCAATTGAGGCTTGAATTTTTTTCTTCTGTTCTTTGTAGGTTAGGATGTTATTTTTAATAAGACAGACCAAAATTAATTTAACTTAATTACCATACATTGTGGGCTTTGAGCTCTATCTGAACAATTCTTGTTTCTGTAAAATCTACAGATATTAAGAATGCCCGAGAAGGGACTAGGAGTCCAAGAACAGCTCATGAAATCAGTTTAAAAAGAAGCTATGAATCAGTGGAAGGAAATATAAAGCAAGGGATGTCAATGAGGGAGTCTCCTGTATCAGCACCATTAGAAGGTAAAGTGTTGTTTCCAGAACATTACTTAGATGCATTTAATTTTGTATAGTATATTTGCATTGTTGTATTAAGTTGTGTTCAGTCTCTTCCATTTGTACATGAAATGTATATTAATATAATTTAAAATTTATATTGTTATATCTGTGTATAAATCAAGGAGCACATGAGAATAGAGGGAAGTAAAAACTGAATATAATCATAATAGAAATATTTTGAATGCTCATTTGAATGCTCAGACCATGTTTAGATTACCTTCTGTTACAGTGTGTTTAAAATGTAAAATTTATTTTGAGAGCTTATTTTTAAAATTATGAGGCAGATAAAGTGATGGGTAATGGATGGAGTAAATACATGAATTTTAATCCTACCTTCACCCTTCCCTCTTGGATTTTTGTGTATCTGTTTCTTCCTCTGGAAATTAAGAGATTGTACCCACCATTGCATGAGGCTCAGAAACCCATGTCTGATCTATGCTGATCCTGTGATGTCCATTCAGTAAATGGTCACTGTGGTTTTGTTTTGTTTTGTTTGATTTGGTTAATGACTCACCTTCTTTAAATCTTGTTGTTGTTGTTGTTGTTGTTGCTGCTGCTAGGTGCAGTGTCCGACTCATAGTGACCCTAGTACAGTAGGTGAAACAGTACTGTTAGTGCTTCTCTACCATTCATAGAGTTTTCAGTGGCTGATTGTTTTTTGGGAGTGCATTGCCAGGTCCTTCTCCCAAGCCTACAGCTCCTGGTGTTCCCAGGCAGTCTCCCATACAAGTATAACCAGGCCCCACCCTGCTTAGCTTTTGAGATCTGATGGGCTCAGACACCACAGTGGTATGGCTGCAGGCTCTTTATTTAAATCCTAGCCTGCCCTAATTGATTTTAATCTAGATGAAATACTAAAAGCAGAGTAAATGCTACGTAATTTTCTAAGAGCTAGATTTCCTGTATATTTTTAAAACAAAACAAAAAGAATAATAACAGCAACAACATTCAGATGTCATTTACCTATATTTAGGGTAAATATGTTTGATTCTTTCCAACCTTTAATTCCTTTTTTTTTTTTTTTTTTTTTTTTGCCGCACTGTGGGTTGAACCCAGGGCCTCGTGCCACTGTGCCTGGCTCTAATTCATATATTTCAATATAATATGAAATATCTTTTTTTTTATATCTCCCTTTATTAGTAAATGGTGATAGGATACAGAGTAATACAGCATAGGCTTTTTCCATTATGTATCCATCAGATCACTTTTAGCAACATACTCATCAACTCATGAGGTTTATGGAACCTTATGGTTAATATGTAGTAAAACGCAAATGGGTATTTTGGTTACATTCACCTGTTTTTCCAATACATTCACAAAGTTGCATTGTTTACATTGAGGTTATCCGCTCCCCTTTATCCCTCTACATTGACTCTCCTCCTCATCCCACCTTCCACAATCTTTGCTTCCCGCTGTTACTCCCTTCCTCCTACTTTCTATTCTTTATATTGTCCCTTCTTCACTAAGTTTAATTGTGCATTTTTATATAGCTATTTATGAATATAGCATTTTTATATAGCAATTTATGTATTTATGTATATTTTTTCTTCCTTTAAAAAAGATTGAGCTCTCACATATGAGTGAGAACATATGGTGTTTCTCTTTTTGAGTTTGTGTTCATTTGCTTAAAATGATGTTCTCCATTTCCATCCATTTTGCTGCAAATGACATTATTTCATTTTTTTAATTGCTGAGTAGTATTCCATTGTGTATATGCACTATAAGTTTTTTATCCATTCTTTTGTTGATGGGCACTTTGGTTGGTTCCATATCCTTGCTATTGTAAAAAGTGTTGCATCAAATAACGAGATGCAGATGTCTCTATGGTATGATGACTTGTCTCACTTCGGGTATATTCTTAGTAGTGGTATAGGTGGGTCATATAGCAGTTCTATTTTCAGTTTTCTGAGGTATCTCCATATTAATGGGAAGCATCTTTTTTTTTTTTTTTTTTTTTCAGGGGGTTGAAGCAGGGCCTCGCGCTTGCATGCTCTGCAAGTGCTGGACCACTGAGCTGCACCCCCAGCCCATTTTTTTTACTTTTTGAGGCAGAGTCTCTCTAAGCTATGCAGACTGCCTCTGGTCTCAAACTTGTGATCCTCCTGCTTCCACCTCCCAAGCCCCTGGGATTACAGGCCTGTACCACCGCGCCCAATGTGAAACATCTTAAGAGGTCATTTACAGTTCTTTACTTTAGATTTGGATGTTCTTGTTTGTTTTGGGTTTTTTGTTTGTTTGGTTTTTTGCAGTACTGGAGGTTGAACCCAGGGCCTCGCACTTGCATGCTTTACAAGTACTGTACCACTGAGTTGCACCCCCAGCCCATTTTTTCACTTTTTGAGACAGGGTCTCACTAAATTATGTAGACTGCCTCTGGTCTCCAACTTGAGATTCTCCTGCTTCTGCCTCCCGAGTTGCTTGGATTGCAGGTGTGCACCACTCTGCCTGGCTTAGAGTTGGATGTTTTATTCTTATTTCCTCTGTTTTTGTGATATTCATATTTCACATTTTGCCTTTTCCCTAGGCATATTTCAAAGTTAAATAATGATTTTCAATCCCATGTATTCTCTGCCCTTGATAAAGAACCATTGACATTCTAGATTTAGCTTTGAAAGTATCTTTGTTTCTGTTTTGACCTATAATTTGGTGCCTTCTGTGGCCATTTTTAATCTATGGAAATGATTATAAAGGACTGTCATGTCACATTGGGTATTCTTGACTTTTATTTTTTCCATGATATTCTTTTGGATAGTCACAGCTTTAAAATGACATCCTTTTCTCAAAAAGCAAGCATACACGTCATAGCCAGGTATGGTGGCCCATACCTGTAATCCCAGCACTCAGGAGGCCAAGGGAGGAGGATCACAAATTGGAGGCCCTATCTCAAAGAAACATAAAAACAAAGCTGGGCGTGGTGGCACATGCCTGTACTCCAAGCAACTTGGGAAGCTGAGGCAGGAGGATTGCAAGTTTGAGACCAGAGGCAGCTCGCATAACTTAGCGAGACCCCAACTCAAAAGAAGAATAAATAAATAAATAAATGGGCTAGGGGTGCAGTCCAGTGGTAGAGCACTGGGTTCAACTTCCAAGTACCCCCCCCCACACACACACAGTAAACACACACATATTCTAAGAACTGTACTACATATATGTGAATCAACATCATCATTATATTTAATAACTGAGTTTCTTGCTTATTTTGAAAGGGCTGATATGCCGAGCATTACCCAGGGGAAGTCCTCATTCTGACCTCAAAGAAAGGACTGTGCTGTCTGGCTCCATAATGCAGGGTAAGGTCTCTGCCTCCCCCCGCTCCTTTTTTTTTTAAATGCATGCCTTACTGGCAAAGTTGTTCTGTTAATTTCACAGAGTATGAAATTTACTTTTCAAGATATTTTCTTTTTTAAGCTGGGCGTGGTGGCGCACGCCTGTAATCCCAACAGTTGGGAGGCGGAGCCAGGAGGATCGCAAGTTCGGGACCAGAGGCAGTCTGCGTAATTTAGCGAGACCCTGTCTCAAAAAGTAAAGAAAAAAAATAAAAAAGGGCTAGGGGTGCAGCTCAGTGGTCCAGCACTTGCAAAGCATGCAAGCGCGAGGCCCTGGGTTCAACCACTAGTACCGCAAAAAAAAAAAAAAAAAAAAAAAGATATTTTCTTTTTGAAATATTAAAGTCTTGATTATAACTTTTCTGTTTCTGAGCTACATAGTTCATTAGAAGATGATAGTTGCCTAATATTGTAACATCCATAGGTCTTTATTCTGGAAGAATCATTCTGTGACTGTGATGAATGATGTATTGTTGTATCTTTATTAATCTTAAAAAATAATCTGTGAATACTTATTTGAAGATCTATTATAAACAGAAAATTGATTAGAAAGTGCAAGATGGCAATTTGTTTTTTTAAATTACTGTGAAATATACATACCAGAATTTACCCATTTTCCAGTTAAGTGTACAGTTCAGTTTCATTGTTGTACAACCATTAGTGTTATATTACTGTTTCCTGAATTCTTTCTGAAGGCACACCTAGAGCAACAACTGAAACCTTTGAAGATGGCCTTAAATATCCCAAACAGATTAAAAGAGAAAGTCCTCCCATCCGAGCATTTGAAGGTGCCATTACCAAAGGAAAACCATATGATGGCATCACCACCATCAAAGAGATGGGACGTTCCATTCATGAGATTCCACGGCAAGATATTCTAACTCAGGAAAGCCGAAAAACTCCAGAAGTGGTCCAGAGCACAAGGCCAATAATTGAGGGTTCCATTTCCCAGGTAATTAGATCATGGCACTTTTTGTCAGCAGTTCCACTTTAGATTGACATTTATGAAACATTTTAGGAAATGTGACTTAATAGCATAATTTTGAGCAGTTCTTATTACATTAGATTGCTTGACATCAACGTGTTGGTTTTAGGTACTCATCCTCAGTTTTTCTTGTATCTCTAGTAAAGAATGAATAATGTGGGAAAGTGTGCAACTCAGGATCTATGGGTTGGGATTGACATGTCCACAGAGACAATAAAGGTCACCAGCAAATTGTGACTGCTGTGGGCCAGATGTAGACCTGACATGGAACAATATCCAGATGACTTGGCTACCTGTAACGTTTGCTCTTTTCCCTTTAGGGCACACCAATAAAGTTTGACAGCAACTCAGGTCAATCTGCCATCAAACACAATGTCAAATCCTTAATCACGGGGCCTAGCAAACTAACCCGTGGAATGCCTTCACTAGAAATTGTACCAGAGAACATAAAAGTGGTAGAACGGGGAAAATATGAGGATGTGAAAGCAGGTGAGCCAGTGCGTTCCCGGCACACGTCCGTGGTGAGCTCTGGCCCCTCCGTTCTCAGGTCCACACTTCATGAAGCTCCCAAAGCACAGCTGAGCCCTGGGATTTACGATGACACCAGTGCTCGCAGGACCCCTGTGAGTTACCAAAACACCATGTCCAGAGGCTCACCCATGATGAACAGAACTTCTGATGGTATGTTACTTTTGTTGCCTGGTTTAAAAAAAACTAGTACATTTAAAAAACTTAGAGCAGTGCCTAGTATATACAAAGGACTTGATAAATACAAATTATTCTTATCACCAGAACCTCATATTGCTGGCAACTACATCACTAAGATGAAAGGTGTTGGCTTTTTTCTTTAACCAGGTGGTCTCTGAAACAGACAGAGGCCCTTAAAACTGCATCCACTTATTTTTAATTTTCTTGCAATATGTATTTATTGAGGGCTTCTATGTGAGGTCCCAGGCTGGACAGTGAATTGTAAAGGTGACCAGTGTCTGGGGAGGAGGGGAGTAGCACAGAGAGGAGGGAGGTAAGTGGTTGTGGATAGGAGTATGAATCCCAGTCTTTTGGCTCCAGTTTGAAAGAATTGCCCTGCAGAGGGAAAAGGCAGCCACAATTGAGCGAGTGGACGCAGAAGTGGGTATTAAACCAGTATGATTTCTTGACAGGCAAATTTGTTTGCTCATAGCGAAGTTCATCCTGTCAAAATTTTAGTTAAAACCGGGTGCTGTAGCTCATGCTTGTAATCCCAACAACTAGGGAGGCTGAGTCAGGTTTGCAAATTTGAGGCCAGAGACAGCTGCTCAACTTGGTGAAACCCTGTCTCAAAATAAAAAAGTGAAAAAAGAGGAGCCTGTAGTGCAGCTCAGAGGCAGAGTGCTTGCCTAACCTGTGCAAGGCCCTGCGTTCAGTGTACCCGTGTAGTGACGATGGTTGCACAACATTGTGCGTATATTTAACACCGCTGACTTACACTCTTCAAAATGGCTCAAGTGCCCTGGGTTCCACCCGCAGAATTACAAAAACAAATAAGTGAATAAATAAAGTGCTTAAAATATTACATTTTATGTTACATACATTTTACCACAAAGTGGTTGCTATAAAGTATTTGGATAAAAGGCATGCATAGGACAGTCTAACCACTCTGAATAAGAGGACTTAGAACAGGGGAAGTTGGAGTGGGGAGGAGAATGGATGTTGGTGAGGTAATGAAGTCACTGTGGAAGAGCAGAACAAAGGAAAAAATTAGTTTAACTCATGACTGACAGGTAGCATGGAGGTTTTATAATAAGGCAAAGGGTGGAATTTGAGATTTGCTACCTGTGGGGCCAAAAGAGTTTAAAATGTTAATGTCATGCAGAAAACAAAATCAGTCATAATGGCATTTAGAGAGGAATATTGAACTTCTTTAGCTTTCATAATGTTACAGTACTGGTGCTGTGCTCCAAAAGGTAGCAATCTTCCCCACAGCCCAAGGCTTTTACTAGTTCTTATATTTCATATTTTGCAAGATTGAATGTTAAATGTTTAGGAGAAAGAGAAGATTAAAATATTATGTGAATATAGATTGTATTTGGTTGAGAAGTATATAAATATGATCATACTTTATAGTTTTTTTTTTAATTAGTAATTTTTATTGTACAGCTTAATGGGTCTCATGACATTTCCATACATGCATTTCACTGTGTATTGCTCACACTCCCTTCCCCCTTACCCTCACAGTATCCCCCTTCCCCATCTTCTCCAACCACCTCCCCCCCCCATGGTCTCCCTTCCACTTGCATGGTTTTTTTGCTTTTTGCTTTTTTTTTTTTAAAAGAGTATCTGTATATGCACATCTTGATTTTGCCATATAGGCAACATATGGTATTTCTTTTCTCCCATTACCTTTTCTTCTTGCCCCTCCCCTTTTTCTTTAGTCCATTATGTTTTTAAGAATTGTCGGCATTGTCTCTTTTTTCCAGTTACAATTTCTTCTAGCAAGTCTACCAATCATGAAAGGAAGTCGACACTGACTCCAACCCAAAGGGAAAGTATACCAGCCAAGTCTCCAGTGCCTGGGGTGGATCCTGTCGTGAGCCACAGCCCGTTTGATCCCCATCACAGGGCCAACCCTGCAGGAGAGGTTTATCGGAGCCACCTTCCCACGCACTTGGATCCAGCCATGCCTTTTCACAGGGCTTTGGATCCTGGTAAGCATGACATGTAGTGACAATCCATGGAAAAGAAATCATATTCCTCTGTGACTTTTTAAGCTAACAGAGCACCATGTATGTAGTATATATATGTATATGTAGACAGTTGCACATATCATTAGTGTATTTTTGCTCAGTGAATTTTTACAAACAGAGTGATGTTTCCATCATTCAAATGAAGAAATAAAATATTCTAAAGAACTAAAAATAATGGGTATCTGAAAAGCTGCCTTATCTGCAATTGGTGAAACTAATTGAAAAAGTCAGCTCATGTGAAGAGTTATTTTACAATGACAGAAGCATACCTTCAGTATATTAATTTACATCATAAGTGTTTAGTGTGCTATGTTGTTAGGCTAGGCTGTTCTGTAGGTTAGGGGTGTTGAAGCATTTTCAAATTCTGATATTTTCAGCTTAGAACGGGTTCTGTAGGGAATGTAACACCATTGTACGTTGAGGAGCATCTGTACTTAGGAGGCTCTCCCATACTGAGGTGAAGAGTCAGCTGACAGACTTAGGTGGCTTAGAGTTCTAGATGAAATGGAAGCAAAAGTTCCAAAAAACATATCAGTGGTTTCTCTAGGGAGAATATACACATATGAAATATCTCCCTCAAATTCTCACACAAAATTGTTTGCAATTTCTTTTTAGTCCTTTATTTTGTAGAAATTCAATTTCATTGTCATTGTTGTACCTGAGTTGGAGGGTAACGACATTACCTTCTACTGTGTACCTTACCCATTCCTTCACAGCCTCTTGTGTCGTACTCTTAAAAAGGGGTTGCTAAATAATAGCTTTGGGGCCAAATCCGCCTGCCACCTTTTCTGTTTTGTCTGTAGCTTCTTCCATGCTATAGTGATGGAGTTGAGTAGCTGTGATAGACTCTATGTGGCCCACATAGAGTCTGAAACATTTGTCATCTGGTCCTTCAGAAAAAAAGCTTACAATCTCTGTCGCAAACATGTGCACTAAATTCTTGTAATCATCGTTACCTGTAGGAAAGTAAAGCTGCTATATCTCAGTGTTTTCATATACATTTCCATTTGGCTGTGTAGATAATGATAACTATAAGAAGAATTTTATTTTCAAACACAACTCTTAGATACTTTAGGTGAAAACATAATGGAGTTTGAAGTTAAAGATTGAAAGTACTTGAGAAATTTTTGGTGCCTGTTCTTGTCTTTTACTTTCCAGGCATTAGTATGAATTAGAATTTGTATTACTGATGTTTCAAGGTCTCAAATTCACTGTACTCCTGGAGCCTGGTGAAAATTTGAATTTTCCTCATCATTCTGTGGGTGATGCGTAGCAATGAATTTCACCCAGCATAAATTCAGTTCCTTTCTCTCCTTCTCTCCCTCAGCAGCTGCTGCTTACCTGTTTCAGAGACAACTTTCACCAACTCCAGGCTACCCAAGTCAGTACCAGCTTTATGCAATGGAGAACACAAGACAGACAATCCTAAATGATTACATTACCTCACAGCAGATGCAAGTGAACTTGCGCCCTGATGTAGCCCGAGGACTCTCGCCGCGAGAGCAGCCACTGGGTCTCCCCTACCCAGCAACCAGAGGTATGTGTCTTTCCACTCTGTAGAATTTACTATGTTTATCCAGAAGTCAATAAATCCTTATTGAATGATGGAAAGACAGAAAAGAAGGCTGTGTCCCTCTCTCCATAGATTTTAGCCCTTGAAAGCAAAGTAATATATCAAGACAAGATGTTTTGGTGAACACTGAAATAACTAAGCCAAGTCATTGTGTGAGGTATTGGAAGTCCACGCTTCATTAGTATGCTGTCCTAGGCCGTCCACATCTTGAGGTTACTTGTATGGAGCACAGAATTTAATACCCTTCTTAGATTTAACAGTCTGGGTGTGGTGCCAGGAGGATCACAAGTCTGAGCCAGCCTAGGCTACAGAGTGAGATCCTGTCTCCCCCCCAAAAAATAATAATCTTGAACATTTTTATTTAGTGCATAAATTATCATTGGATTATAGAGTCAGATAAAAGCCATGTACCTTTATAATAAGGCTTACCATAAATTACGTTTGTCTTTTGGATAGGTATCATTGACCTGACCAATATGCCACCAACAATTTTAGTGCCTCACCCAGGGGGAACAAGCACTCCTCCCATGGACAGAATCACTTATATTCCTGGTACACAGATTACTTTCCCTCCCAGGCCGTACAACTCTGCGTCCATGTCTCCAGGTAGGACATGCAGTCTCACATCTCTGATAGGACTGTCAAGCTCAAGTTTTTACAGTACAGCCTTTGAAGGTGTTTCTGGCAGTCTTTTTCCCATTTGTTCTGCTCTTTCTCACTTAACATTTACCACTGGTTCCTATGTGCCATCTATCACTAGATACCCTACCAATACCTGAAAAGCTTATGTTATGCTCCAGTTGTAATCCAAGGCTCTTAAATAAAACAGACTTCCTGTATTCCAAATTTGGAGCTTTTTGAAAAAATTTCAGTCAAAAATTTAAAAACTGCCCCTGACAGGCTGGCATTTCGGTCTTTAAGTCTAAGATTCTTGTGTTTTGTAGGACACCCAACACACCTTACAGCAGCTGCAAGTGCCGAGAGGGAGAGGGAAAGGGAGAGAGAGAAAGAGCGGGAGCGGGAGCGGGAGCGGATTGCTGCAGCTTCCTCCGACCTCTACCTGAGGCCAGGTCAGTGAGAGGCTCTGCTCCTCCCTCATCGGGCAGGTCCTGGTCATCTGGGGTGATAGGGGCATTGTGCTTAATGGTGTGGGAGCAAACAAAAATTCAGAGACACAAGGAGATGGAGGTGAAAGTGCTGTAGGAGTTGGGGCTGGGGAGAGATGAAGTTGTCTGGGGAAAATGAACTTTCCCTGATGAAAGTATCATTTTGAGTTGGCCCCAGTAACATGGGCCATCTGTGGAGCCTGAGATGCTGAGTATGGAGCTCCAGGTAGGAAGGTGTTGCAGAGCTTGTTTAAAGGAGGATGAAGGGTATAGATAGCAGGCTGTGCAGCATCTCGAATGCAATGTTTACAATGGTAGGAGGTGCCTTGATCGGAACATTTCCACAGAAATGGCACGAGATGCATTAGAACCTGCCGGTGGGCCTGGCTGTTGCCAGGAGGCTAGTGAGACAGTCAGCCTCACATATACTGATGCAAAGAATCGCCACAACGGAGCTGCTGTGAAAGTGGAATCAAAGGGACTTAATAACAACTAGATGGGGAAAGGTGGGAAGAGAAACAAGAATCTGCAATTAAGAAACAGCATGAGTCGGGTCATGGCAGCACATGGGTATAATCCCAGCACCTGGGGGTCTTGGGCAAGAGGATCGTGAGTTCCAGGTCAGTCTAGGCAAGACACTGTCTTTCAAAAAAAAAAAAAAAAAAAGATGCAGCATGAAAATAAAAACAGCACAGTTAGTAAAAGCAGAAACATGATTTTTATTTTGTACATGATCTGATGCATTTTGTTCTTATCCATGATATACTTGTCTTTTACTTGTTTTAATTGAATTGGACTGTTTATGTGGTCATGTTGTCAGACACATTGATCTGGCACTCAGGAGAAAAGGGGGAGCTTGCATATGTGGCTGATCTGAGAGAATTGAAACTCTGGCTTGAGTGAGATTTCCAAGGGCAAGAGAAGAATAGGTCATTCTTCATTTATTACTGGAGTGGCTGATGCAGGTGGAAATAAAAGGAAGCAGAGACATGTCGAAGAGGTGCAGAACCAAAGGCATAGCGGCAAGAGTGTGTCATATTCATGTTTTCACATGGGACAAACCTTTTGAAATCAGTGTGGGTGGTAGTATGTGGAAGGAGTTGAAAAGCAAATCACCATATTTGATCCAATCATATTATTCCTGAGGATTTATCTTAAACATTTCTTTGGCTGCAATGCCTAACCACATTTAGATGTAATCCATTATCTGTTTATAATAAAAATGGCTAGTAGTCTGACCATAGGAAATACTGTAATGAATTATGAGGTAACACTATAATATTAACTCCATGTTGTTGTTGTTGTTAGGTGCCGTCGAGTCGGTATCCGACTCATAGCAACCCTCATAGGGTTTTCAATGGCTGACTGTTTCGGGATTGCCTTGGGAGTGGATTGCCAGGCCCTTCTCCCATTTTTGTGGTGCTGGGAATTGAACTCGGGACCTCAGAGACTGCAGCACAGCGCTCTACCCACTGAGCTAAATCCCAGCCCCTAACTCCATGTGGATCATATAAAAACATGAAACACTGATTTAATTAAAGCAAGACACATACAAATGATACATAACTTTGGTAGGAAATGTTAGGTGCCATTGAGTCTGTGTCCTACTCACAGCAACTTTATTGACAACAGGCCAAAGGGTATTATTAGTGCTCCTCTCCTATACATAGGGTTTTCAGTGGCTGATTGTTTTTTTGGGCGTGGGTTGCTGGGTCCTTCTCCCAAGCCTACAGCGCCTGGTATTCCCAGGCAATCTCCCATCCAAGTACTAACCAGGCCCGACCCTTCTTAGCTTCCAAGATACGATGGGATCAGATGCCACACTGGTATGTCTGCTAGCTTTGTAGGAGATAGATTTTTTTAAATGTTTGTGGTCCCACTGATGAACAGATCCAGATTTAAAACAAAAAAATACTATTTTTCTTCATCAAACATTAGATTGATAAGTTTTCTGTGTTGCAGTGTCTGAACAGACAGACACTAATACATTGGCAGTGGCAATGTAAATTGAGGTAGCTCTTGGAGATAAAAGTTTTAAATGCTATTTAATTAGCAATCCCATTCATAAGAATATATCCCATAGGAATATTCACATATACATCATATATAATATTGATATATGGTCAGAAGAGAGAATTGTTGAAAAACCTGCCTAAGGTGGAACTGGCTATGAGAATAAATGTGTGCTAAAACTGCTAGGTCTTATGAAGACAAAGAACAAAGTAGACATTTGATATAAGGGACAGAACAAGAAAAGGTAGAGAAGAAACTGATCAGGGAAGATGAAGTAGTTCTGACCATATCCCAGCTTGCTTTCTGTTATGGGAAAGCTTAAGTGAAAAAAATGTCTCAAATCTTGAGGAGGAGGAGTTATAGAAGCCATACTTTGGGGGAAGGTAGTGTGAATGTTTCATTTCATAAGAGGAAGCTTGCTGAAACAGTTGCCCGTGAAGGGCAGTGAAGCAGGAGTAACTGTGATTGAGTGAAGTAGCCCCAAACCCTCATGTAGCAACAGTGTATTATTTTCATCAGGATGCATGGAAAGTTGGACCGAATTTAATTTTGGAAATCATTAACACACCATAGTTTATGGGAAAATCTGAGAGATGAACCTATCAAGTTTGTATTAGGACTTCACTATTAGTGCTATTATTGTCTCTAGCATCTAGATTAAAGCTCATCACAAAGTGGAAAGAGCATTAAGTGATAGCTAATGTTTGCTTCTAAAAGGTCCAGAACGAAAGATATCAAGTTTGTCTCATTTTCCTTTTCTATTTCGTAATATTAGGAAATGAATAACCCATAACTCTTGCTGCCTTTTCTTTCTAGCCACTTCCTTATAGCTTATCTTTCTTCCTGTTTGCTTTTTGCCCCTGCAGGCTCAGAACAGCCAGGCCGACCTGGCAGTCATGGGTATGTTCGCTCCCCTTCCCCTTCAGTAAGAACTCAGGAGACCATGTTGCAACAGAGACCCAGCGTTTTCCAGGGAACCAATGGAACCAGTGTCATCACGCCTTTGGATCCAACTGCTCAGCTACGAATCATGTCAGTCTCTTGTATACATTTTGACACCCCCCCAAAAAACAAAACAAAACAAAACCTGTCTCTCCCATGTACATTTTTAAATTTGTGATTATGATAGCTTATTTAGTCCAGATTTTCTGTTCACTATTTTTTATTTTTTATTTATTTTTTTCCTTATAATTTGTCCTATCTCCTCACCATAGCCCCAGTAAATGTTCTTTCCTTCACAGAGCTATGATTTTGTTTTATTTACAGGCCACTGCCTGCTGGGGGCCCTTCAATAAGCCAAGGCCTGCCAGCCTCCCGTTACAGCACTGCTGCGGATGCCCTGGCTGCTCTTGTGGATGCTGCAGCTTCTGCACCCCAGATGGATGTTTCCAAAACAAAAGAGAGTAAGCATGAAGCTGCCAGGTTAGAAGAAAATTTGAGAAGCAGGTCAGCAGCAGTTAGTGAACAGCAGCAGCTAGAGCAGAAAACCCTGGAGGTGGAGAAGAGATCTGTTCAGTGTCTGTACACTTCTTCAGCCTTTCCAAGTGGCAAGCCCCAGCCTCATGCTTCAGTAGTATATTCTGAGGCTGGGAAAGATAAAGGGCCTCCTCCAAAATCCAGATATGAGGAAGAGCTAAGGACCCGAGGGAAGACTACCATAACTGCAGCTAACTTCATAGACGTGATCATCACCCGGCAAATTGCCTCGGACAAGGATGCAAGGGAACGTGGCTCTCAAAGTTCAGACTCTTCTAGTAGCTGTATGTATCTCAATCTGAGTTTCACAATGTGATATCTGAGTAAAGACTTAATTTATTCTTTAGGTAAAGCACAACTGTATGGGATAGAGCGATCCTAATGCTTGACAATAAACGTAAGGGAAAAGATTTTGCGGGTTAGCAGTGCAAACATCTACCTTCTACTACTTTTATGATGAGTTAAATATCCTTGTTTCCTAAGTATAAGTTTGTCAATATATTTTCCAGGAGAAAACTGTACCTTTTATAGACCTTTAGTTGGAAAGTGGATAGAGGGCAGAGCTTAACATGTTCAGGCTTCTGAAGGTAACGGGGTGTACCATCAAGCTCCATGTTATAAGATACAATCGTTTAGGAATTGTTTACTAGGACATGGTTTACTATTTAGGCCAATCCCCCCAAGTCTCTTACTTCCTTTTTCTAAGATAACAGGTTTTTAAAAACTGAAACTACTATTGGTGACTGGCATTTACTTTGTACTTTCTTGAGAATTCAATTTGGATTCACTCTGGTTAGTTCTTATATCTGCCCTGAAAGTAAGAATTCACAAATCTATACTAAAATACCAGAAAAGTTACTTTTTGACGAATTTCTTCCTAAGTGTCACCTAAATTCTATATGGAATTCCAGAAAAAACCAGCAGATATTTAAACAAACTGCTAATACTTAAAATAATTTCATATTGTAGTCATCTCTGTTATCTCTATGGAAGAAATTGAGTCGCATTGAAGATAATGAAAAGATACTTTTCTTTTCTACCAGAATGCAATGTGCATTTATTTTATCTCTCAGTATCTACTTGCCTAACTATAACTTGTTTGGGTCCATATGTACCCTGCTGCTGAGGTCTTTAGAAGGAGAAAGCTCAGTATGACACTATAAACAAAAGATTTCCTTTTAACCTGTGAGTAGGAAAATCTACAACAGGTTATTGGTGTGCAGAAAACTGGTAGCTCAGGTAGAGAAAGAGCTGTATGAAGGCATCTTGGAGGAGAGTCATCAGCAAATGTGGCAACCCCACCTAGGCTTATGGTACGGGTAGCCCCTGGCTGCCTAGCCACTGGACTAAGTAATTTTTTTCCCCATGTGTATCAAAAACCAAATCTTGTTCTGGGAATTTGCTTTTCAGCAGGTCTGAAAATAGGAAGCACTGGTTATTTTGAATGTTATGTTTCTGAGTGTATGAGCACAGTTATCTTTTTTTTTTTTTTTTTTTTAAATCACTGGGCAATGACCTGCATTGAAATCCACAGGGTATTGAGAGTTATTTAATGAGGGTTTCAGTTTGACTCTTGAGAGCCTCCCTTACCCTGAAGGTGAAGCACATTACCTTCACCTTGCATCCATGCCTGCCAGAGCAGTGTGAGCATGGTTCAGGATCAGATTTTCTGTTGACAGAATATTGTTAGTTGTCAGCACATCTAGGATGTTGGTTCATAAGCAGTGATGAATAATAGTGTATACAAAAATTGCAAGTTAGTATAAATTACTTACAACATGGTGATTTTAGTTCTTCAATGATAATTTCCACCCCCTGTATCAGGTTTCTCTTCTGAACCCAGGTAATTGCCATTTCCATGAGCAAGCTGGGGTAGGAAGAACTGTTCAGTTGAGTACAACAGCAGCAGATGGTAGCTAAGTAGAAGAGTTCATTCCTATCTTGTGAACAGGTGTTCAGCCAAGGTCACATACCCTTTTTGCCGACTGATACAGCTTGCAGATGCAAAGAGCCCTCTGATCTTAAGAGGTTCTGAGTTAGACAGTTACGTCTGCCTTTCCCGGGTTCTCAGCTCAGAGGCCATGGCAGGGCTGCGAAAAGCTGCCTGCAACCTCTCTGCATAGTCCCTGATTTCTCTGGAGCTGCATCTTCAAGGTGGCTCTTCTCTGCGCAGGCATCCTCCAGAGTTGGTTGACATTCTCTCTTTCTGTGTATTTACTTTCCTTCACACATTCCCTACCATTTCCGCTGATTTTCACAGTGAAATGTGCTAAAAAATTATTGGAGTAATTTTTGTCAGCAATACTCCAGTTATTGAGAAAATCACTTTACAATGTCTTCTAAGCTATAGTTTTAGAAACATCATGGTAATAAAACAGCTTTCTAACTCAAACTTTTTAAAGAATAGATTGCCCCACAGAACTTGCATTACCAGAATCAACTAACTGTTGAGATCTACTCCGTCATCTACTTATTAATCTCTGAAGAGTGTTTCCCTGGTGATTTCTTTTCCATTCTCAGGAGAATATCACAAATCTGTTCTCTCTTCTGCCTCATCTCACTGTTTCTTACGGGCTTTTAAAAAATATCTGGGAGCTCACAAAATTTCAGAAAGCTCTATACTCTATTGAGATAGGAACACAGGGGCATCTTTGATACAAACTATTGAGTTCAAGAAGTTTTATTACCACCCTGGAATGCCTTTGTACATTTCTGAGCAGAATAAAAAACTAAAACATTGCATATGAGTTTGAAGAGCTTGGACGTTTGAAAGTTTCCATGGATTTATTTTAAAATAAGATTCTTTTCTTAAAGTATCTTCTCACAGGTATGAAGCACCTAGTGATGCTATTGAGGTGATAAGTCCCGCCAGTTCACCTGCACCACCCCAGGAAAAATTGCAGGCCTATCAGCCAGAGACTGTTAAGGCAAATCAAGGAGAAAGTATGTTTTTTTAGCCACCATTTACATGTTTTCCTCTTTGCATTTATTATTTCTTTGTAGTTGTATGTTTAAACCATGTTAAGAAATAATTTGTTTCAGGGTAATGTGATTTAGAAACATTTAAAACTGCACTAACAAAAAGCAACTTTTAAGCTATTATTGGTTAATATTATTTTATGACACAGAAAATAGCTGATATTTTGTTTGCCCTCTTCTGCACTCACATTTTATTCTATCAGTCCTCAGACTTTTATCAGTGAATATATTTTTTATTTCAAAATTATGGTAAATTCTGTGTTTAGAGATTCATGCAGTATCCTTTATATATGTTCTTCTGAATTATGTTTAATCTTTGGCACTGAGTAAAAGGCAGG
The DNA here is from genome assembly GCA_007922755.1 of Pedetes capensis. Lineage (NCBI taxonomy): Eukaryota > Metazoa > Chordata > Mammalia > Rodentia > Pedetidae > Pedetes > Pedetes capensis. Next base: position 161,206 of record VMDO01001286.1, read on the forward strand.
GGAATCCCTGGAGTAAGACTCCTGTCTGTCCTCTATCAGATGATCCAAGCAGACAGTACGATGGACCGCTGCACCACTATCGACCCCAGCAGGACTCACCGTCTCCACAGCAGCAGCTGCCCCCATCCTCACAAGCAGAGGCCATAGGGCAAGTGCCCAGGACCCATCGGCTGATCACACTTGCTGATCACATCTGTGTAAGCTTTTTAGTACTCTTACCACTAATTTCTTTTTTTGTTCATGTAGAAAGCAGATTTCATAGAGAAAATCACAAAAGGTATCCAAGATTATCGAATTTTTTTGCAAGGAATTAACGAGTTTAGCCACTTCTTCCTTTTCTTGTTCACAGCAAATTATCACACAAGATTTTGCTAGAAATCAAGTTTCCTCACAGACTCCCCAGCCACCTCCCACTTCTACATTCCAAAATTCACCATCTGCTTTGGCATCAACACCTGTGAGGAGTAAACCGTCAAGTCGCTACAGCCCAGAATCCCAGCCTCAATCTGTCCTCCATCAAAGACCAGGTTCTAGAGTCTCTCCTGAAAATCCTGTGGACAAATCCCGGGGAAGGTAGGCTCTTTATTGCAAACCATATGTAAATTTCAGAGCAGTAAAACAATTTGAGTATGTCTACAAGATAAGGGATTCATTTCTCAGACCAAAAGTTCATTTGCCTTTATTTCTTAGAAATTGTAAATTAGAGCTTTTCCTCTGTATATTATTCTTGGGATGTCCACTATCTAGGCATTTGGTACTGTGTTTAAGTGTATATTCAAAAGTTGGTTATTGTATTATTTGTGGTTTGTGAAGAAATAATTTGATAGTAATGATGCTGGAGTGCTCCTTCAAAATCATCTCTCAAGCCAAATGGGTGGCATGGGCTCGTAATCCCAGTTGCTCAGGAGTCTGAAGCAGAAGGATGGAGCATTTGAGACCACCCTGGGCAATATAGCAAGATCTCCTCTAAAAAGGAAAAACAAAAAAGGTTTGGAGTGTAGCTCAGTGGTAGAGCACTTGTCTAATGTGTGAGGCTCTGGGTTTGATTCCCAGCACTACAAACAAACTCTCTGTTTACCTTAGTTAGTGCTTTCTACTGGGTCAGCAGTAATAGGTGTTTAGGAAGGTGATATTAAATAAAGAAAAAGAGAGGCCAACAGAATCATCATGGGAGGAACCACTTTATGTGGGAAGACTATCTGGTAAAGAACATACTTTCTTACGCAATGTTTTGTCAAGACTTCTTTTAAAAAAGGAGGCAGAGTTTTTGGTTCAAACCAGTAAACTAAACATCAGTGCAAGTAATAGCAAAAAGGGAATTAATTCATAAGAATGCTGATAACTTGCCTATACTACCAACAACCAGGAGGGCAGAGGCAGGAAGAGTCCAAGTTCAAGGCCAAAGAAAAGCCTGCATAATTTAGCAAGACCCTGTCTGAAAATAAAAATCAATAAGGGGCAAAGGGTACAGCTCAGCAGTAGAGGATTTGAAAAGCATGTGCAGTACATTCACTCCCACTAATACTGAAAAAAAAATGCTGAGAACAAGAATAAGATATCAACAGAACAAAGATTCTGGCAAATATCTGGAAGACACTAGATGGATAAACCAGAGTTGCTGAACTGCAGCTCAGAGCATGAAAAGGAGAGATTTGTACGAGAAATGATTCTCCAGCCTGCTACCAATCCCTCAAATTAGCTAAGAACACAAAGTAAGAGCAAATGTATTTAAGAAGCAGGATCGTCTTTTAAAAATACTTTATTACTGAAGTTTTCAAAAATATACAAAAGCAGAATAGTACAGTAAACCTCCATGTATCCATCACACGGTTTTGGTAATCATCAGCAAATGGCCAGTTTTGCTTCATTTTTATCCTCTCGTGCCTCATCCCCAAACTGGATTATTTAAGCAAATCTTGGACATTTCAGGATGATTTTAAGGACAAGATGAAAACATGTTTCTTGTCTTAATCAGAAACTGGGGAAAAAAAAAAGAAAGAAAGAAAAGAGGCACAGTGGTCAAAAATAGAAAGCTGGTACTAATCCTAGCAACTCAGAGGCTGAGGCATGCAGGAGGATTGCTTGACTAAGGAGTTTGAGACCAGCCTGAGAAACACAGCAAGACCCTGTCTGCCACTGCCATCCCAATATCCCTTATTCCCCACAATGGAAAACTGTATAACAAAGTCATGGTCTGTTCCTGACACAAAGTACTATGTAGCAGGTTTGAAGCAAGAGAATCCATTTGGCGTTTTCACTTGTAATTTTTTTGTATCTATTTAATTACTTATTTACTATAGTATTTGGGGTTGAGCCCAGGGCCTTGCACATGCTAGGCAGATGCTGTACCACTGATCTGCACTCGAACCCCTTTTTTATATTTTGAGACAAAAGTCTTGTTAAATTGTGCAGACTGCCTCTGGCCTCAAAATTGAGGTCCTCCTGTCCCAGCCTCCTGAGTCACTGGGATTACAGGCATGCATCACGAGCTCTTTACTTGGAATTTCTATATCACTACACTTGTGCATTTAAATAAGGAATGTTAAATTTCTTTCATTTGGTCTTAGTAAAACTAACTGGCTTTATAGTTTAAAGTGTTCACACAATCCATAATGTTGTAAAACATCATTAACTAATTTTTAACCAATAAGCAAAATACAGAGTAGTTTTTCTGTGGTTCTACAATAGGATATAAAATGGTCTAAATCATTTGATTGGCTGATAAATAATTGAGATGTGGGAGTAGACAGGGAACGGTAAAAGGGTGTGTGTGCTGATTTCCTCATTTTTAAAAAGGAAATATAAACAGTTGGAGTATGCTATGTAAAGTTAAAATAGATAAACTAAGGATTAAAATAAAATGGGCAAAACATGGAAAAGTCAAATTCTTTAGCTTTAATGAAAGAGTTGATACTGTTCCAAGTTTGATAAGAAGAAAAGGTGTAAGATTATTTACTTTCAGAGTAAAAGTGGTCAAAAAACTTAAAAATTGGATGAGGTTAATTGGAAAAGGAAATACCAAATGATATATATAATTACAGTTAACTGTAATAATAATTTCACGTTGAAAGTCACAGGTGACTGAGTTGCATAATCTAAAAGTCAAAAACTTTGTTTCTAAACAATCTTCGTCTCATTATCCTTACTGACCTGGTGTCCAGAAGAAAAGTATTAAATGGCAGAGAGCCTTTCAGCCCTAAAGCAGAGTTACTAGAGCCTGTGTCAGCTCACTGGACAACACCCCGTAGGTTCTAGTTTGGTACTCACGTCCTTCATAGGGAAAAACCTGGTAAGTTATGAGACAAAATCAGCAATGGGTCCCTTGAGGGCTCCCCTGGACTCACTGGCCGAAGGGTAGGATGGAGCCTCATGTTGAATGACATGCAGGGCCTCAGGTGGAGCTGCTGCTTCCCAGTGGCACTTTGTGGCAGTGTGATTCCTGAGTCCATAGAGAAAGTGCTGGGAGCAGACTGTTCTCGACCTGGGTGTACAGCAAATGCCCAGCACAGCTTGTTCCCATGGAAACCTGCCCTCTTCCTGAAGGAGGGCTTGTGTTCTGCCTCGGGCGAGCACTCATCTTTTGTATCACACCAGCAGGCCTGGAAAATCTCCAGAGAGGAGTCACATCCCACCAGAGCCCTACGAGCCCATTTCACCACCTCAGGTTCCAGTTGTCCATGAGAAGCAGGACAGCATGCTGCTCTTGTCACAGAGGGGAGCAGAGCCTGCGGAGCAGAGGTGAGGGGCGCTTCCTCCCCTGCCCATGTCCTGGGAAGGTTGGGCTTAGTGCTTAGCTTTCCTTCAGCACTGCTTTTCTTCTCTTGTTGCCTTCTACATCAGAATGAGATTCCCAGAAGATCATCGGGTTTGTTTTCCCAATGAGCTAATGTTATTGGATCACAGCAAAATATTGTAGTATTTAAAGAGGTTAGAGAAAAATTGTTAATTACTCTTGAAAGTAAGTCCTTCTAGATCTTTTCCAAACATTTTTGTGAAGGTAGGAAGATCACCCAGTGATGATTCAACCAAGATTTGAGTGCTAACCATGTACCACACACTGTAGACTGTATTCAGACCAAACCGCTCTTTGTCTTATTTATAACCTTGACCCCAACCATCTAAATGATTTCCCCCTTCCAGTCACTGTCCATACCTCACCAGTGTAGTCTGTCTAAAGCTCACAGAGTCAAGCACAAGTCACTAGCAGAGCACTGAGTTCCCTCAAGACCAAGCTTATAGAGGGTCATTTCCTGCCACTTCCCTCTTCCCTTCTCTGTTATATCATCTCTGGCACTAGTTAGATCTCTGGTGGCCTTGTGCTGTTAGAGAAACATTTATTTATTTATTCATTCATTCATTCATTCATTCATTCATTCATTATATGTTAGTATAGGAAGCTACCAGTGACTATGAAATCCTTTGCATTAAACTCAGTTCAGCTAGTAGTTGGCTTGATATAATTCTAACAGGCAGTTTTATTTAGATACTGTAGCTTTTCTGTTCAAGTCCAACTTCTGATTGTTTAGGTATGAGCTCATTATTTAATATGCAAGTACACTGTTAGTTATAACTTTAGTATTCACAAAAGTAATTCTACTAGTAAAAGTTCCCAGTTCATATGGTAATCACAGTTTGTGCTGTTCAGCAGAAAGCATCATAAGTTGCTTTTTCCCATTAAATTTCATTTGCTGCTTGTTTGTTCCTCCTTAAGAATCTATGCTTAGATTATCTCTATTGTAATCCTAATTTTACAATTCACCTCTGAGAACTAAAGTATTTGAGTATGTCCTTAAATGATGTACTAACTGGCTTGTGGTCACATTGTTTCTCAGGGTTGTAATCACAAACACAGGATGCAGAGGTGGTAATTGTCCAAGTTCTCTGTGCCTATTATCATCGATAGGAATGTCCCCAGGGTTAGGAGTACATGATTATAATAGACTGACCTGTGTTCCTAACAGGAATGATTCTCGCTCACCAGGGAGTATAAGCTACTTGCCTTCATTCTTCACCAAGCTTGAAAACACATCACCTATGGTTAAATCAAAGAAGCAGGAGATTTTTCGTAAGTTGAACTCCTCTGGTGGAGGTGACTCTGATATGGGTAAGTGGGATTTCTTTCATGAACCCCAAATAAAGCCTGCATTGACAGTGATATCTCCGATACTAAAGATTTTTGTAGGCCATCTGTCCAAAACATCAGGTCCTAAAATGTCTGCCAGTTTACAATGAGTTCCTACTCAGGGAGTGGAAAGATACTTCTTTCTGAAGCCATTCATCTTCTCTGGGAACTAAAGCTGGCTCTAGGACATTTTTTTCTTATGTCTGGCTGGATTTAACTCTGTAGTATCTTTTGTTTGTTGGTTTACCCCCAGTCTTATTTGGAGATGGCTAAATAGATAAAACTATCTGAGGCCATGCCCTTCATGGGTCTTATCTCCCCTACTTTTATTGGTTGTTCTTCACATGTACTTACTCTTAGTATCCTAATATCTCAGTTGCTGTCCACCAAAAACGTTTTATTTAGCTTAGCTTTTCAGTGTTCTGCATAATACAAAATAATATGATCTACCCTAATTTGTCGTTATGGTAACCTAACATTGTCTTAGCATTTTTGTGGGCAACCTAAACACTTACAGTGCATTGTGAATGTAGGTGTTGGGTCTCTTGTTAGACTACACTGAAACCACATATCTCCTCTGCTCTGCTTTGGGGCTTACTAGTTCCAGGTATAGGACAAGGCAGTCTATGCTTGTGCCACTATATCTACTTTTTCTATCCATCAGGGTCTGTCTAGATCTCACTGCAGGCATTTGGCATTCATATGCAACCAGTTATAAACTTAACTGTCTAAAAATACAACATCAATAATGCAGCAGAAGGTTAACTAGCATTTACTATGTTTCAGGCACTATTCTGTGTGTTTGTGTACATTTAATCCTCACAATTCTATATACCACATGTAATTATCTCCATTTTGTAGATGAGGAAACTGAGACTCAGAGAGGTTTAATAACTGGTGCAGGTTACATAACTAGTAAGTAATGGGGCTGTGGTTCAAACCCAGGCATTCCAACTTGAGTCGGTGCTTCCCATGATGTACTAACTGGGTTCTAACAATTCTATACTCACAGCATGCTTAACTAGACTGTTATAAATACCTGATAAAGCTCTATGGCAGAACCTTTCCTCTGGGCTGATGTGTATATATTCATCAGAATTCTCCTGTTCTCTTACTCAGCACGCTTGCTTGTCCTACCCACTAGTCTTCCTTGTCTGTTATATCCAGTAATAGACACTCTAGGTAGTCCTTCATCTGCTTTGTTTCTGTGATCTACCATCCACTAGTCTCCTGATCCTGTCCAAGGAAAGGACCCTGCGGGCTTTGAACTATGAACTGCCAGGCAGATGGATGGTTGGATCTCTGCCACTTTGGAATTCCTAATTGTTGGACATTAAAGATGAATAAGGATGAGCCCAATGTCACTTATAGTTTGCGAACTTATCCTGGCTCTTAATTGATAGATTCTCTCCTTATGTGACAAGTCCTCTCAAAGATAAATATTTTAGAATCCCAACCAGAACTGTTATATGCTTACAGATACACTTTAAAAAAATTATTGCAGTTTTCTACAGTTTCATTGATTATAGTTTCTCAAATGTCACCCAACAAAAATATGGTGCCCTCATTTTCAAATTCTCTCAGATCCCAGAGGTAATCTGTCAGAGCATGCACACCATGCAGATCTCAGAGCATCCTGTTGTTGGGACTCTCTCACCGTGGTACAGGGTGCACTCATCCTCCCTAATCTGTACAAAGGAAATGCTTGACTGGGAAATGCCAATGTGGGAATCGAAGAAGCCTCCTTTATCATTTCTTCTCTGAGCTAGTGTTTTGCATTGTCCATGGCAGTTGCTCTCTGACTCACCAATTCAGCAGTCATCTATTGAGCAGAGTACTGTGTTGATGGATGGTCTCTAAGTGCATAATGAAAAAAGTACCTAACTTGAACAGGAGACAAAGACTATAGGCAAATACTGACAAAATTGCTGTAGAGTCTGAGATGTTTTTTTTTTTTTTTTTTAATTGTAAGAACTCTGACTGTGAGTGGGGGAATTTATTAAAGAACCAGTGGGCTCCTGTGATCCCAGGGTACCATTCATTCCTCACTGGGAAATACAACTGAGAAATCAAAGCCACATCCCACAGACAGCTTTGTTTCAACTCAGTGTCTCAATTCATTCCCCCCCCCCCCAAGAACAGCAGTGGCTTCATTCTTTAAAAACTTTAACACTTTAAAACTAACTTTGACCTCTCTGCAGCTTCTGACATAGTCACTCCTTTTTCCAGAAATTCTCTCTTCTCTAGTCTTCCACGTGCTACATTCCCTTGCTTTCTTCTGTACTACTGTGGCCTTTTCTTCTGCTCAGTTTTGCTCTGCTTGGCCCTGTGGTGGTTCTCATCAGGGCTCTCCAAGCCCTTTGGACCATAATCCTTCTGGGCCCAGAGTGTAAGCTGTAAATTTCATGCTGAAAGCCCCCAAATCTGTACCTGGAGCCCAGCTTTTCTCCTGAAGTATCTTACTGGATCCTTAAATATTTAAAACTGAGTTTGCATTCCACCTCCTCCTGCAAAAGTTCCTGCCAACACCGCCAGGTGGGTGGGGCTGGGGTTTAGCTCAGTTGATAGAGTGCTGCTCTGCCTCCCTGAGGCTGTGTTTGATTCTCAACACCACAAAAATGGGAGGACATGGAACCCTATTCCTGAAACAATCAGCCTTTGAAAACCCAATAAATAGCAGACAAGCACTGACACAGTGCTGGCCACAGCACAGTGTTGGAGAGTATTTTGTTCTGTTGTACATGAGTCAGACCCAACTCATGGCACCTAACAGCAGCAGCAATGCTACCAGTTAACTTTATTCTACACTTCGCTTTCTTGGCCTCCTTTGTCAAGTTGGCCTCTGAAACAGCTTTCATATGCCTACCTTTCTTTCCTTTCCTTTCTGAGCAGTTACCACATTCCCTTTTGAACAAGGGGTCCTCACACTTTAAAATGCAACCCAGTCACTGGAGTGCTTCTTAAATATGTGAATTATGGGATTCTAGGAATGTAGGAAATTGGTATTTTTACCAGGTTACCCGGACGAATTTGATTTGTATGTCCTCACAGTCACATACTGAGCTTAAGCTCTATAAATAAAGGAAGGGGCACATTCTGAGTAAATATCTAAATACTATCATTGTTTGAACTACATGAAACTCTTTTCATCTGACCAATTTTGATAAGAAGGTAATTTTATTATGATTCAACCAATAATGGATAAGTAAATATTTGTCAAATGAATAGGTTCTATTCCACAAACTTTAGTACAAGGCTGTGTTATTTCAGGTTCCTTTTATTCACTGTGTTACCTGCCCTTTTGAGTAGGAAGACTATCATCTGTAGTTGCTGTTTTATACTTCTTCCTAGAGATTTTTCTCTTCCTTTTGTCAGTTTCAAGCTGCCTCAATCAGGAAAGTCACGTTTCTAGGCACATGCACTTTTCACAGATTGCTCGCTCTGGGTCAGAGCCCATCCTCCTACAGTCTCCTCCGTTGGGACATCGTTTGGTTAGTCACCCACTTCCAGGATTCCTTTTTCCCTTTAAAATTCTCAGCATCAAGGTGGAAGTGGTGATCAAAACACTAATGTCTGCAAATTCCTTTGCCTTTTGGCACAAAATGCTTTATAAGTGGTTTCCATGTCCTCTGCTATTATTAAAGCTGCAAATTACAAGTTGCACAGGTAGCAGTAATAAAAGAATCAATAGGAAGAATCTTTTGTCTTATCCAAAGGATCCTGAGAATGTCAGAAGAGTTTCCAGTTAGCCCTGGGAGGGAAGCCCTGTCATGTTCATCCTGCCCATTGAGGTGGCTTTCCCTGGACCTTGCCTTGGGCTGCTACTAGCAAGTGTATTGCTACTTTCAAAGTGTCTTTTCTTCTAGGAAGACTGGATTCCTGTTCTGAGAATACATTTTCCTATTTGTTTTTCTCCATCAGTATGAAGTTTGTCTCTTTTGTGAGTTATATTACTCCTGTTTTGAAGTGTCCTACCTCACCTGATTTTTTCTTTTTTTCCCAAAGAAAAAAAAAAAGTTCTTTTGTTTCATCCCCACATAACAGATGGAAAATAAAGGTTGAGATCTTGGAAAATAAAACGGTTAATTTTATTGTAGGATTTTTTTTAAACTTTAAATCCACACACATGGTTTTCTCATCTCAACTAACTTAAATGTTTGTTTAAATTCAGCAGCTGCTCAGCCAGGAACTGAGATCTTCAATCTGCCAGCAGTTACTACATCAGGTAAAATTCAAAATACACTATTTACCAGTACAGAGTTGGCAGAGTAACAGTTGTTTCAACAAATAAGTGTTGAGTACTGACTAAATCTTGTAGTGGTACCACTGGGGCATCTAATCCTGTCAGATCTCGGAAGCTAAGCAGGGCCGGGCCTGGTTAGTACTGGGATGAGAGACCGCCTGGGAACACCAGGTGCTGTAGGCTTGGGAGAAGGACCTGGCAACCCACTCCCAGAAGACAATCAGCCATTGAAAACCCTATGAATAGCAGAGAAGCACTAGCAATACCGTTTTGTCTGTTGTATGAGGGTCACTGTGAGTTGGACACCAACTCGACAGCACCTAACAACAACTGACTACATGCCTGGGGACTGCTCTAATATGCAAAAATGAACAAATAATTTAGTCAGGGAAGGGAGTCAATAACAGAAAGGAAATGAGGTTCTGTAAATATTTGAAAAAATAAATGAGCAAAGAGAATTGAAGCTATTAAGGAACAGTGTAGACACTAGGAAACTTAAAAATAATATAAAGAAAAAAAATCCCAAAATGAAAAAAACCAATTGAGTAATTCTAACAATGTGTGGAAGTGATTCACTGAGTAGGAGAACTTCCTAGGATGTTTTTGATAATGGAGAAGGCCTTTGTGTAGGCCCTCAGTGGTTTTCTGGGTGACCTGCTTAATGCTGTGTGAATTAAGTGGGCTTAGAGGACCCTAAGTGTCTGTTCCTCTCCCTGTATCCTGACCTGCCTCTCAGAAACAAGTGGAAACCACTGCATTGTCTCTTGCAGGCTCTGTTAGCTCCAGAAGCCACTCTTTTGCTGATCCTGCCAGTAATCTTGGGTTAGAAGACATTATCAGGAAGGCCCTTATGGGCAGCTTTGATGACAAAGTTGAGGATCATGGAGTTGTCATGTCCCAGCCTGTGGGAGTTGTGCCTGGGGGTGCCAGCACCTCTGTTGTTACCAGCAGTGAGACACGGAGAGACGAAGGGGACCCATCACCTCATTCAGGTAAGGTTTTCATTTTGCTGTCTTGCTGCCCTTTCCAAAAAAAGTCAGTTTTGTTTGCCAAGTTCTGATGCATCACTAAGGGATTTCATTTATCTATGTGAGCTCAGCGTCACCTCTGAAAGTCTTATGACCTTTTTAAGTTTTTAAACCTTCAGACATTATAGTTATATGAACAGAAATGGAAATTTTGACTGAACATGTCACCCCCGGCATCACATTTTTATTTTTGTTTGGATCTAGTCCTTACCTATAGGTTATTGTGGCAAGACAAGAATAATTTCATAGTGCTTTTGAATAAAAAAGACTTAATTATTACAATAAAAAATGAGACAGGGCCTCACTGTGTAGCCCCATGCTGTCCTGGAACTTGCTGTGTAGACCAGTCTGGCCTTGAACTTGTGTCGATTCTGCTGCCCCAGCCTCCTGAGTGCTGGTATTACAGGTGTGTGCCACCACGCCTGACTAGGCTGAGTGTAATTGTAAGCCACAGAAAAGAGGAAAAGAGGGACCAAAACTTCCACAATCTTTTGAGATCACAGCACCCAGACAGCTAGTGCTGCTACTAGATGTGCATCATTCCAGACACATCTCTGTGGAAACACAGGTGAAAAGACATATATTGGGGGGAGATCATTTTTTACATCCTGCTAAAGCCAAGCCTACTAAAAAACCTTATTCCCTCTATGCTTTTAATGATCATATGTAACTTTTTTCTTTTAAGAACTAATATCTCTTATTTAAAAAATTATCTGAAAGGAATATTTCAGTTTTACCTCAAGTTTATCTTTCTCTGTTTTCTAGCAAAAGAAAAGATTAAGGACATTGATATACTATCAGTTCACTAACTGCTGTAACAAATGAGGATTATTTGCCCCTTTCCATTCTTACCGTCTAAGTTTTGATTTTAAGTGTGTGGCTTAAGGTCCTGACACTGGTGACTGTTATGGATTACAGTGATCCTGGTTATACAGGATTTGTGGTAGGGCAAAACTGTTCTGCTGAAGCTGAGGAGAAATTGTGTTGGTGACCTGGGCTCTGAGGTCTCTGATGTTTTGTTTTAGACCCAAGTCAAGGGTATCTCACTCCTGTGCACTAAACAGAGCTCAGGAAAATAGAAAGGGCAAGACTTGCTGAGCCTCTGCTGAGGTCCTGTACCCACAAGAACGTTTTTTCTCTTGACATTCTTCTTTGAGTGGTATATTAATAACTCCTCTGCTTGTTTCCCTTAAATTGGGGGTCAGAGGACAGGAGGTAATTAGTGAAGATTTAAGATTTTATTAATCTTCCTTATTTCTACAGTATAGCTTCTATATGCCTAAGGCCAGTAAAGGAGCTTTGATGTTTCAGAAATTTCATATCCTTGGTCACCACATTTTTAAATTTATGGCAGGAAGATGTACTCCTTTTTTATGTGTGGGTTGCTACAAGTGAAATACGGGCTTTCTTTTAAATAGTATTCTTTACTAGGATCTGGACTCTTCATGCTACCATTCCGACTTTTTCACTTAGCGTCATATAATCATCAGCATTCTGATAGATTTTTAAGTTGAGAACTTAATACTTATGTGTCAGTAATTAATAATTAACTTAAATTTCACTTTTAGGAGGAGTTTGCAAACCAAAGCTGATTAATAAGCCAAACAGCAGAAAGTCTAAATCTCCTATCCCTGGGCAAGGTTACTTAGGAACTGAACGGCCTTCTTCAGTCTCCTCTGTACACTCAGAAGGGGATTACCACAGGCAGACACCAGGGTGGACCTGGGAAGACAGGCCCTCTTCAACAGGTGAGGAGCCTAGTTTAACTGGTAGAAAATGAGGTTTAAAGCAACCTGTATCACTGCCTAGTTACTACTACTTTGAAAATCAGAAACATTTATAGTTTGAAGGAACTATAATTCCCATTTCTGTTAAGATGTTTTATTTTTCAGAATAGAAACTGAATGCATATAATCTCAAAAATTTTAATACAAGGTCTGATTATCATAAAGGAAGAACTATGAAAAACAATCCTCCCTATTCTCTCTACTTCTATATTGTGCTGGTTGGTAGCCACCATCTGCTGTGTACAAAGCAAGTCAGTATATGATTTCAGTTCTTTCATGAACTGTTCCTGAAAAGTGTCAACCCCAAGGTGATTTACTTTTTGTTTTTTTATAGAAATATTCTCAAAAAAGTTCTTAGAGAAATACTTAGAAATCAAAATCAGAAATGGGAAAAATAGTTTTGTGTTTTTTAAAGCTATCTGTAGGTTCACTATATCTACACAAACTGATTAAGATAATGTTTTCCATTATGTGGCTTTTTGTAAACTTTCTAACATAACTATGACCGTCCATAGTTTTTAAAGGGAACACTTTGTTTTTTTAATAAAGCTGGGGTATTTGCTGTGGATTTGAGTTTCAGAGAACTATATGCTGTCCTTTCCCTAGGGCTTAAATATTCATAGATGTCACCAAAAAAAGAAAAAAAAAATCTGAAATGTGCCTTCCCCCTTAATACATATGAAAATTTCATGTACCAGTATAATTTAAGGCCTTTTCCTTATAAAATTCTTATGCCAAATGTGAAGTAGTTGTATATTTGAAAACTTAACAGCTCAGATCAAATATTGCTATTTTCAAATAGCTCTGAGGGAAGGAATTTTTATTAGACCACACATAAGATTAATTACTTGATAAAATGGTATGCTTTATGGTTTTAGTAGTTTCTTTAAGCAATCTAGAAATTGATAAAAGGTAGCAGTACTATTGTTACTTTAAGTGCCCCATCTCTAAATCTTACACACTTTGAACTGCACAGTGAGATTCTAAATGACATATAGTTTACCACCCTTCCACTTGCTAAAGTTCCTGGACACTTGTCCCCTTCTGAGAATTGTACTCCTGCAGTTCTCCTGAAGAGTCAAGCAAGTTCCTAGTGTAACCAGACTTGCCAGTGACAGCTGAAAGCTCAACACTCCACTGGATCCTCCACAGAAATAAGGGACAGTTACAGTCCAGCCTTGGACTTCCTCTTCTGGGCTTAGCACCCCCCACCCCCCATCCCCAACCATGCAATTATCATGTTATTTGTCCTTGTTAGGCTCACACTGATTGCTCCATGCTATTGCTATAGTCCTAGTTCTGTTTTTATGGTGTCACAAGACCATTTTATTATGATCATCTGGTCCTCCTCCACCCTGCAAAGGTCAGGTTGGATGCAGCAGCAGGAATGCTCACGACAGTGAAAACCTCATCTTTCTTTTGTCAGGCTCAACTCAGTTTCCTTATAACCCTCTGACCATGCGGATGCTCAGCAGCACACCACCGACCCCGATTGCTTGTGCCCCATCTGCTGTGAACCAGGCAGCTCCCCACCAGCAGAACCGGATCTGGGAGCGGGAACCCGCCCCGCTCCTCTCCGCGCAGTATGAGACGCTGTCCGACAGCGATGACTGAACTGCGTAGAGAAGGGAGGTGGGGAGGGAGCTCTAGTGTTTGCTGGTTTTATTTTTAATCGCAGGTCAAAAACCTGCCCTCCTATGACTTGTGCCCAGAGACTTCTCAGGAAAGCCAGGGCCATGGATGAAGAAGAAATGATGGAAATTCATTTGAAAAGTCAAATTGGAAAAAACAAAAAACTGCCTTTGGTACAGGCAATTCAGTGGATTACAATAGAGGAGGGTTGAAATGTAGAGTTTTTAAAAAGTGGACAATTCCTGTTCTTACATCTGTTTGTAAACAAAACCATAATGTCTTTAAATCTCTCTTGTGTAAATAGATGACCTTTTTGCAGTGTATCCCCTTGCTGTAGTATTTGGTGTACTTACATTCAAATCAGCGCATCAACATTGGGGGTAATTTTTAAAAATCTTTTTGTCTATGTTTTTAACCCTAGCCTTCTAAACAACCTCATACAGCCCAGTTACATAATGTTGGCTGTCACGGGCATTGTACTTTTATCTGATTTTGTTTCCTCTAAATTCAGCTTCCCAGTGATGTTTAAAATCTTGTGAAAATGTTTAGATTTTTAATACAGACCCTGTCATAAAATCTGTACATTAGGATCAGAAGGTAGGAGCAACATAATTCTGCCATACTGTAAATTTCCAGTGCAGGCTTTGTTTTCGTTAGTAGCACTGAAAAAATATTACTGCATGGGTATGTTATAGTTCCGTTTTTAAAGTTTTAAAGGCTTATTTGAGGCATACCTCACTGTTATGCACACTGGTAATTTAACCATGCCCCTAAGTATTTCTTTTCTTCTGCATTTGATGCAGCCCAACAAAGCTTTTGTTTTAAAATAAATTTGACTACCCTGTCCATAGCTACGGAAGATTGTGATTTAAGGCTCTTTGTGTCTCAGGTTTCAAAGGAACAACTTTTGTACACCTTTCTTTAGTCTGATATATATAATTGGTTGAGTTAAAAGGCAAGGATCTGTGTAGTTCTCACTTGCTTTGTGCTGCATCCTGATCTGCTCTCATTGCAACACCCCTTTCCCATCTCTGTCAGCACCTACTATCTTTGCTTTCTTGGGTCAAGAGTTGATCGTTTAATGTTCCCATTTCACAGATTCTCAAGGTGCAAATAACTTAAAAGACTGAATCCTCAACTAACTATGGTACTGAAGGATCAGAGTTTAATCCTTCCTTAAGAATTACAACTTAATTATAGCATTTAAGCATCCTTCTGTAGCCCATACATAATTGAGGGTTTGGTGAAAATGCCACTCATATCTGTAAAGAGGAGAAACAGCTCCCTCAGGACGGTTCAAATTAGCACTTTACAGACTTTCAAGTAGAACTAAACTTTTAAACAAAAACACTCAAGCCTGTTAAGAAAGCAGCTGTATGATTAACCACTGAGACCTTGTTACCTGTGGCACTGGTGTCGAATCCCTGTTTTTACAGATGGAGACACTGGCTCCAGACTTTGCCCATATAATTCAACAAGTGAAACAAACAGGCCATCACCCACATTTGTGTAGAGTCAAAGCCTTCACCTCTCACTGTTCCACCCTTGAACACATGAGGTCCTCAAAATAACCTTTAGATCAGGCTGAGTGATCAGAGTTCCTAGTACTTAGAAAGTGAGTACCTTCACAATAAAGCTCATAAGCATGAAGGAAAAACAACTGATGACTACATGTCCTAATTAGCAGTTTTCTGCTGAAAGTTTTCTTTAGGTACTGGTAAATATCCTATGTATTAATAATTTATATTGCTAATAGACTCAAAAAGAGATCATAGTTTTTTCTATGACCTTGAGGGTCTTAAGCTGTTCTGAGTTAGGTTAGTTGCCGAGAAGAGGTCAGATCAGAGCCTAACTTGTTACTCCTGCAGCTCCGCTTAAGGACGCCGTGGAGAGTTGCTGCTAACCACTCACTGGGTCCTCATCACAGCACTAGTATATAACGGCATCTGCCATCACTTGGGGAAGAGACTTCAGAATGGGTGATGAAATCCAGTATCATTTAGTTCAAAACAATGAAAGGACAGAAGACAGAATTTTCATCCAACTTACCTATGGAGCAAACCCCCTGAGAAGGGTAGAGGGGCACCTTACCCTGATGTAAACAGCAGGCGTAGCACTGAGAGTGGTGACGTGCTGAAGTTAGCTGCAAGCCAAGGGATAACATTCTTTGCAGGCTGAGATGCAGGATTCTGATGTTATATCCTCAACGTGATATTTTAGCACCCAGAACTAAATTAAGATCTTCCAATACTGCTCACAGAAGTATTCTGACAGCCAGTTTTCCAGTGCATGTTTACAGTTGGAAATTTCATAATACTTTGATTTTGGTATGCCAAGTGATTCTATTTTAAATATATTCATGCCCTGAAAACTCTAGCAATATGGTACAGTTCAAAAATTTCAACTACACTATTTTAAATAACTCATGTTTCAATTCAAGCCAATCAGTACAGGAGATCAATCTTTTTGTTTCACTACCTTGTTCTACAACAGTGCAAATGAGCTCTAATGAGAAGACCCACATGAAGACATTTTGTTTCTGAAATCTCTTTAAGAGTTTTTCCAACAGTGGGACCATGAGCTGAATCATTGTGGAAAAGTAAAAATTCCTAAATAAAAGTTGGAGTGAAAAAACCTTTCAGTAACCCTTGCAATTGTAAAAAGGTTAAAAACATTCTGAATGCAGACGGTGAGTGGCTAGCTTTATTATTATTTTTTTAATCACCAATAAATTAAGACTGGGTTACACTGAAAATTTTTTCTCTTAAGGTTAAACTTGATTCGTGGAATTAGCTGGATGGTAAATAATGAATTTAGATAGAAAGGGAAGAAATTTGCATTTGTCAAATACAAAATTCTGGTTTTGGTGTAATCCCAAGGATTTAGACTTTAGGATTTCTAGGATTTTAACTCTCTGCAAGTTATTTTTCTATTAAAAACTTAAAGATTACTGGAATACATGTAACAAACATTGTTTTATAGTTTCTATTGTTTATTAGGAAAAGACTCTCCCAGTAAGTACATATAAACGAAAAAAGTCAGTTTACGGTCCCTCTCACACCCCACCCCCACAGACATTTCAACACCACCAGTGCTTCTTCATGGAACCTGTCCTTTCCCTTAGACAACTGGCTACTCGCAAGACTGTGGAGGTCAGAATGTCCACGTGTCTTACGATTACATGCTTGGAGGCAGTGTGCTAAAGCTTTTTCAACATAGCACTTTAAGTCATTGGTCAAATGACTTCTCCTATGGCTAAGAATCTCATCTGTTCCCCATTTTACAGTTGAGAATACTGAGATCCCCAAACCAAGAAGCCAGGACTAGCTAGGATCCAGGTCAGTGTTTCTCCCGGTCCAGTGGCACACGTCAGAAATGGTAGGAAAAACACTTACAGGACGCTATTCTGAGTCAGAAGGTCTAGGGTACAGCCCAACTATATCTTTAAAGAGGGTGTCAGATGATTCAGTTGTGTGATTATAGTTGCAGAGTGCTCTGATGTCACTGACAAGAGGTTACATCATTCCTTTTCCCCACCATTTTTAATAGTTACATATAACATGGTTCACTTTTATTTACTATCAAATGGGGACTATACTTTCAAGTGCCTAATCCCACTTTAGAAATCCATGCTGGGTGCTAGTGGCCAGCTAAGATATCACTTTTCCTCCTTTATAAATTATACCCCGCACCGTACTTTATGAAATAGATTATGAGAGAGAGAGAGAGAACTCACCACAATTCCCCTGTGCCATGAGACAAGTAGCTCTGGTCTGCCAGACATTGATAAAGAGAAGAGAAGGCAGCAAATCAGTGCTCCAAAATGTTATAAAAGAGAGATGTCAGGCAATAACCACACCCCAGGGCATGTTGGCCCATCCTAGTCTATAACTACTCTGACCAGCATAGATAGCACCTAACCACACGTCACAACAGAAAGCAGGATTTGACATCAGCCTTTAGAGGTCATAATCAGTAGAGAGTGAAAGTCTTTCTTTTCAAAACAAAAGTGTACACAGCTTGTTCTTCACTAAGGCTAAGTTGAAGAAACCTGAATATCCATGACAAAAGATTTACACCACTGATTTGGGTGTCACAGAGAGTAGAATAATAACCATTCCTTTCGATTAGCAGAAATTATGCTCCCTATGACATAATGAATTTAGGGCTTGATAAAATTAAGTGAAAGGTCTACTTTTTCTTGACAGCTCAGCCAATTCTTCCCTGATGTGCTGTACAGAAACCTCATCTCTTTTCAGTTCTGCTTGCTTCAGTGCTTCCTGGTAGATCTCTTTTGCTTGTGTATATCGTTCTAAAATAACCCAGAGAAAGGGAAGAAGAAGAAAATGTGTTTTCAAAGAGACTGAAGAGAAAGCACTAAGGAGCGTAGAGGTCTAATTGACTGTGTGCTCAGTAAGTGACAGACTGGTGCTACTTCATATCTTCCCTATTTGACAGGCTGGTTTAAAGAAGCTGGAACTTGGCCCAGGAGTAAAACTCTAAGTCCACTGAGAGGTGTGGGATCCTTAACTGCCTTTTCCAATGTACCCTGGGGCCCTCGTTTGACTGGCCAAGGCTTTCACAATGGCAGTCCGAGCAACACAGACCTGTCACCCCAGGTTTTTGAAAATGACAGGTGAAGCTCTACACAGTATAGTAGTGTGCTGACCCTCAGAAATGTCTGTCAAACTGATATACCTTATCATACCAGCTTCACTAGTACACTGAAAAACTATGAAAACATTTAGGAATCTGTAAGGCACTACAGAAGTAAGGCACTATCATTACAAAGTATTCTCTAGCTTCATAGGGTTTAGCCATTTGGCAAAGAAATACAGAAGTTATGTGAATTAAGCACAATAGTAATTCAACCTAACAAACATGCTATTTTTGCCCTTATTCAACCTCCTTTTATTTAGGGGTTTCCTCTGTTCCTTGCCCTTCCCTAAATACCATTTCACCAATGTATAAACCCTCTGACATCCCTTCCTAAAGCAAGGCAGTTAGGCTCCCACTGCTACCTACCTCTGTGCATCAGAATTGCAGCGAGATTACTGAGCACCATATGCAGCTCAGGATGATTTATCTCTCTTGCCAGATCTGATGCCCTTTGCATGTAAACGTAGGCCTCATCGAAGTGACCCTGTGCATCCAGGGTCGTAGCCAGGTCACTCATCAGCACAATGGTCTATAGATAAAAGAAAAAAAAACAAGCTTTTTTAAAAAAAGGATACTTACATGAAATGTTAATTTGGAGTTAAACCACGAAGCTACATAGGATTTCGTCTTTCCCAACATCTCACACCAGTGAGAGACACCAGCCCCTAACAAATTGAAGAACATTGTACAGTGAACAGTATTAGTTTGACTTTATGGCAAATAATATAAATCTAGAAATTAGAAAACAAGATGACTATTACTTACTGATCCACTTAATTATCAAATCAGAAGCACTAAGTGACAAGTAACAGCAAAAAGCTACAAATTGATCTCGCTGAAGGTTCAGCGATTTTGAGAGGTCAGACTCCTGTGCTTTGGCTGCCTCTGGAGCCTTTTATCATAAAATGTCATTCCTGCTGGTGATCCTGAACCTCATTAAAAAGAAATACATCATCTGCTTTAGAAAGGTTTTCATTAAGAGTTTTTAGAATTTTGGTAGTAAGAGGGATAGGCTTCTCTCCCTTCTCCCCACTGAGCCTCTACTTTATGCCCTCTGATTTTAGTGCATGGTGATGTGAATTCTAGGCTTGCCTCTTTACTATTCCTCAATATTACAGAGAGAGCATCCTAAATCCCTTTCCTCAAGACAATTCATAGCTCAAATTCCCTTCCCAAACATTCTTCAGTTAAAATTGTTTTATGTTGAGTGCTACAAGCATTCACAAAGCTTTGCTTGTTCTGCTTAAATCCTATGTGAGTCATTTACAAGCTTTTCAGTAGAGTCCTTTCTTCCTCACCTCCCCCTTTAAGTGTGGGAAAAAGGAGGCAAGAATACTCCTGAAGACTGTTTTACATGTTTTCTTCCTTTACCTGTGGGTGTCTTTCTCCTTGTATTTCTTGAGAAATCTGCAAGGCTTTCTCATACATCCTTTGTGCCTGTGATGGCTGCTTGCAGAACAGTAGGTATCGTGCACAGGCATCTAAGCACATGCCCAGGAGGAGGTGAGTATTGGTTTTCTCTTCCACTAAGAAGGAAATAAGAGCATTGTGGGGATGTAACAAGTACATTACAGAAGCCAAGGTGGAGTTAGCCAACCTACCTCATCATTTTGGTTACCAGGATTCACAACTGTTAACAGTATGAGACCACTGAATGCTTCAGATCACTTAAGACACACTCTTAAACCTTACACTGAAAGACCATTAGGTGGATTAGCATCCAAATGACACTCCAGACTGGCTGAAATCATGTAACTTTCTCTATATTTTACATAGATTTAAGAATCCACAGATCAATTTAGAATATCTGAAATATGAAACCAGTAATACTCAGAAGAAACAGATGAAGATAAACCCAAAACATCTAGGGCTAATGAAAAAACTTTGAGGTGTTTAAAAAAAAGGCAATGCAGTAAGAAACGAGAGAAAAGTCAGAATTGTGAAGTGAAAAGGTTCAAACTAACGTTAAAGTACAGTTAACCCAGTTTTTGAAGAAGAAGAATAAAGGATGGGATGATATAGTACCTTTCAACACATTATGGAATTGACCACACAATATCTGAAAAAGAACAAACTTAAAACACTTTATGCCACACAGAAGTAACTGGAGAAGGCAGCTTTAAAAGATAGTAACCAAGGTGTATGATGTAGAAAAGGTAATGAGCAAGATTAAATTGAAGTTCTGTAAGCAATTCAGCAGGAAGTAGATGTTCACATAAAGGACTATGAACACTACCTCAGTTTATTTTATGTAAGAGAACTATCAGACACCCCACTGAAGATGGCCCATTGGGTTTATTTGCCACCAAAGCTATCATTCATAGCAAACTCCCTTTTTCCATTTCTTTAAGATTTTCAGAAAATTTACAAATGGCAAACAGAATTTAAAGATTGTGTCACTAGATACGCCTCCAACCAAACCACCCTGGCATTCAATCCTATCTGATCTTGGAAGCTAAGCAGGGTCATACTTGGTTAGTCCTTGGATGAGAAACTGCCGTAGAATACTGGGTGCTGCAGGCTTGGGAGAAGGACCTGGCAGGCCACTCCTGAATCAGTCACCGAAAACCCTATGAATAGCAGAGAAGCACTGACAGGGCTAGGCATGGTACAGTGTCAGGGAGTGTTTTGTTCTTCTGTATGTGGGGCCGCTCGCTATAAGTTGGACCCAACTTGACGGCACCTAACCACCACCACCAAGAGAAGGATGAGGCAATCCGCTCCCGAAACAATCAGCCAATGAAAACCCCATGAATAGCACACAACTCAATGGCACCTAACAACAACGTCACTAAATAACACTATAACCAATTACCAAAAAGACAGTTTAAATAACAGTTGTGGTGGATGAGCATAGCTGTTGCAGTAACATCAGAGGGTGAAAGTGAAAAAAAAGGACTTGTTTGAACAGAAGTCTGAAATGATTTGCTTTTGCTCATATATTAAAGGTCAATAATTTCCATCTTTTAAAAATCAAATTTAGAGGAGTTTAAAACTGCCTTACAAATTTATTTTCAAAGAAATGTAACATGAAATTTATTTTTGTACATATAAAAACTTTGTATTTATGGATAAATATGACCCATACAAAAAAGCAAAACATAAAATGGCACCAACTAAATACCATTTGTAAATACACAGTTCTCTATTAAAAGGGAATATTAAAACGAAAGGTATCTAACTGAGCAATCATTTTAAAAAGCTGAGCAAAAACAGTTGTTTAATATTAATATAATATAAATGATTTAGGACTGGGATTTAGCTCAGTTGGTACAGCACTGCTCTGCAGTCTCTGAGGTCCCGAGTTCGATTCCCAGCACTGCAAAAATGGGAGAAGGACCTGGCAATCCACTCCCAAGGCAATCCGGAAACAATCAGCCATTGAAAACCCTATAAGGGTCGTTGTGAGTTGGACACAACTCGACAGCACCTGACAGCAACAATAACATAAATGATTTACGAAAAGCACTTAAAAATGAATAAGTATCTGTGCTCCTCCAAGTACAAATAAGCCCATGAAGATAAGTAATTTCTAACAAATTTAAGACTTAGAATACTGCACAGCTATTAAAATCCACATTCTCTAAGAACATTTAAACTCAAGGAAAAATGTCACAGAACAAAATCCATGATTACTCCAATTCTGGACACCGTCCTCCAAAAATGACTACTAAATTTTATTTCTGGGACTTGTGCTAATTGTGTTTTGTTTTATTTTGTTTTTCATGAGACAGAGGCTCACTATGTAGGCCAGGCTGCACTTGAACTTGCAATCCTCACCACCACGTCTAGTTTGTCTTTTAATGTTTCTGTATTTTTAAAAAAGTCTTTTCACATTTTGTCACTAAAAAAGACATGCCATAGTATAACTTCAAAAGCACAAGAAAATGGGATGGGTACATGGCACAAGCCTGTAATCACCCCATGTACTTGGGAGGCAGAGGCAAGAAGACTGTGAGTTTGAAGCTAGAGGCAGCCTGCAGAACTTAGTGAGACCCTGTCTTAAAAAATAAAGGGGTTGGGGTGCAGCTCAGTAGTATAGCACTTGCCTAGCATGTGCGAGACTCTGGGTTCGATCTTCCACAGCAAACAAAACCTCACAAAAGTACAAGAATCAATTCTAGTGGAAAATTAATGCTCCTGTTATGAGTAATGGCAATTAACTATAGTGGAAGAAGAGGCAGAAAGCATAATGAATGAATTATAATTCTAGCCATATTTATAGTAGGAAGTATTTTTTAAAATACATTTAGCACACTATGACCACAATAAAAATGGAAATATCTTTTGGAAAACATGTTCTGAAAGTAGGACCAGGGGAGAAGCAGAAGAGTTCCATAACAGAGCTTTCAAAAATAATAAAAAGGCTCCGTAACATTCTGCATCCTGCCAAGTTAAGAGAAAATTTTGCAGGTTTAAAAAGGTACAAAAAGCCTTCCTTTTCCAAGAATTTATTAAAATATGGTTCTTTGAAATATTAATAGATAAGAAAAGCTTAGTAAAAAATGAATAATAATGCAGGGCATGGTGGTGCGTGTCTGCAGTCCCAGGACTCAGGAGGCAGAGGTAGGAGGACTGAGTTCTGTGTCAGCCTTAGCTACACACCAAGACACTGTCTCAAAAAACAACTTAAAATATCAGGCAAAACTGAGCAATAAACTGAGGTAATATACACTAAGCCCCAAGAGGATCCTTTGAACCTGGAGGGAGGGGCATATTTATTTCTTCAAACTTTATATTTTTCATAAATTATTTCTAATTACAGAAGAAAACATGCTACTTAATCAGTACATGAAGAAACTAAGATTCATTATGGAAACTTTCACTCAAAATATAAGCAAATAGAATTCTCAATGTACTAAGGTGATGACAAAGCAATATTTATTCTAGGAATATAAGAATGGCTCAGTCTACTTAATGCATCAGCATATCCAATTAGACTTACACAAATACATACTAAAAAGGAATTCAATGAAGTACTGTAACAATTATATACATTTATAAAAATAGAAGTATAGGTGCTCTAATAGTAGAAAGTATTTCTAATTTAGGAAAATTTGAGCATAGGCCTCTAACCACCCCCACACACATCAAAAACAATACAGGAAAGTCTACAAGGACCTTCAAACCTAAAGGTACCTGCTGCCCAAGTTCCAGCAACATCCTACATTTCTGCTAACTGAACCCACTGTTAGTCAACTGATGGCACCAGCAGCATTTCCTGGGACATGAATGGTTTTAGTAGAGGAAGAAAGAATCTAATTAAGGTTTTTGGTTCTAGTAATGTGACTGATGACTGGGACCCTTTCTGCTTCAAACACTTAGAAAAATCAGATAAAACAAGCATCCTTTTAAGTGCATTGTTGAGCTCCAAGGGCCAGAAATTAGGAGTGAGCTAAAAACCAATGTGGAAGCATGTGAGCTGATACAGCAAAAGTCTAGTTTTGCTGAGCTGACCTAAGTATCTCTGTGATCCAGGAATTAAGGCCTCTGACTTGTGCAGAATAGAGAAACCAGATCTGAAATCCTTGCATAAAACACATTCCCTATAGTCACATCCCCTCATATCTACATAGTATTCTAACTTTGGACATATTACGCGTGAACTAGAAAACATTTATGTATCTTTCCTCTGCTAGAAAGTCAGTTGCCCAAGGCAGTAACTATAACTGTAGCTCAGTGTTAAGTGGAGTGGCTGGCATGGATCAGGCTCTCAGTATTTCCTCACTGAATGGTTCAATGAGTGAACAAATAAAAAGCATAAAAAACATTGTACTGAAGTGATATGGAAAAAGATATAATGAAACTGAAAATTAACTGGAATTATACAATTAAACATTACTACCTCATCAATCTATGAAAATTCAATGAAGTCACTACAAATCAGCAAGAAATGGATGGACTAATAAAGCAGGCCTGGGCATGGCTGTCCATGAGAGTGGGGAAGAATTTATCCTTATCCCTGTCTCATGCCATATTAAAAAATATAACTCTACGGCTGGGGCTATAGCTTGATGGTAGAGCGCTTGCCCAGCATGTGCAAGGCCCTTTGGTTTGATCCCTGGCACCACACAAAAATAAATAAATAGAAAATAAATTCTAGACTCTTTGAGGCAAGGTGAGTTAGAAATAAGACCAGGGGCTGAACTGCTGGCAGAAGCACTTCCTGGCATGATGGCAGAACCAGATGAGAGTCAGCACTGGTTGTCTTCATGCAGGTGCTACTCGCCCCCAGGATTCGCCCTGTCAGGGAGGGATTTTGAAACTGAACTACTCCAGTCAGAACACCCAACGACAGCACTTAAAGTATGTTCTGCAACCAAAATTTCTCACTCTAATACGGACATATGGGGAAGATGTTTAGACATTTTCAAAGGTAAGTGATTCTCAGCACTGCAGATATGTATAATTCTGCCATGGGTCCACGGCCCAGACAATCCATTAGTGAATGACAGAGCAGAGCTTTGGAAGAGCAAAGAAGCCCAGACCCAAGGAACAACTAGACCATGGACTAGACTACATGCCATGAATAATATTTAAACTGATCCAGTCCTCCTGTATCTTTTCTGTTCTGCCAAGACTGCTCTTTTTGTGTGCATCGCAGAATAAAAGCCCAGATACCTCTGACCTCTGATGATTATTTAATCTCATTATTGGCACATTTGAAATTTTTGTCTTCTCTGGATTCACTGCTGTAAAGCATGGGCAGAGGCTAGAAGTATCATCTGGATTATTGCTAAATGTTTAAAAGCAGTGGTTTCTGCTTGAATCATTTCCCCCATCATCATTTAAGTATAAAGCACTGAGAATGAAGGTAGTTATCTGAATTGGCTGTGGGGGTATGGGTGTTTTTCTTTAAGGGGGGAAGTAGGTAGTTCAATTTTATGGGCACTTCCCCCCCCCCCTTTTTTGAGACAGGGTCTTGCTATATCACCCAGGCTGGTCTTGAATTCCTGGGTTCAAGTGACCCTCCCACCTCTGCTTCCAAAGTTACTGCTAGGGACTGGAATTGAGTGCTGGGACTGCAGGTGCGTGCCATGGCTCCTTTCCCCCATTTTATGGTGATCTAATTGCATTAGTTAAATGCAGCTAACAGGCCAGGCACTGTGATGCACACCTGTAATCCCAGCTACACAGTAGGCTGAGGCAAGAGGATCACAAGTTTGAGGCCCCAGGCAGCCTGTGCAATTTAGCAAGATCCTAACTCAATATAAAGGGCAGGGGGTGCAGCTCAGCGGAAGAACATTTGCCTAGCAGGCGTAAGGCTCTGGGTTCACCCCCCAAGGGCTGCTAAAGAAATAATAAAAGCAGCTACCCAAGTCTTATAATATCCTCTCTAGCTAAGCCTAACTTATTTAGACACTGAAGATGAACAAGGTTGACTATTTGAACCAAGATGGGAGGATTAAGCCAACATCACAGCTCTCATTTAAAACCAGAACTTTGCCACTTCAAAAAAACCTGTGACCACCTCATATGGCTTACTTGGAAACTTCTGTAAAGCTTATGTTTTAAGAAAATATTTTTTATTCTAAAAAGAAACAAACTATATTTAAGTATTAAAGACTTGTTGTTAGGTGTGGTTTAGTCAGGTCCCATTCATAGAGACTCTCATAGGGTTTTCATTGGCTGACTGTTTCGAGTCAGCCAGGCTTTGGGAGTGGATTGTCAAGTCCTTTTCCCATTTTTGTGATGCTGGGGATCAAACGCAGGTCATCAGAGAGTGCAGAGCATCACTATGCCAACTGAGCTAAACCCCAGCCCCTAAATTAAAAGCTAAATGCAAAAAAGCCAACTATCTAGGAAATATCCTTCTGACTTTAGCAGAGAAGATTCTTCTAGTAAACAATTCACATAAAGTACAAATTATAAAGGAAAATATCCAAAGACTCTATTAATATCCAAATTTTAATATCTGTATGTCAAATGCTCTGAAGTGAAAAGAAGCCACAAAAAGGTGGTCCACAAAAACATGAGGCGTGATAAAAAAATGTGAATGTTTAAATTTTTAAAAAAATGACAGGAAAAGACATTGCCATTAATCACCCTCAAAATACTCCCCTTGTCTTCAAACACACCATTCTTACCACTTTCTGAAGCAGTTCTGGAAGTTTTTTGTGAGTATCTTTAGTTGTGCTATTGTCGACTGCCTCAATGTCCTGAATCGTTTCATTTACCTTTTGTGGTCATTTGAACTTACAGAAAGAGCAAGGAGTCGCATGGTACCAGGTCTGGTACCATGGTACCAGGTCTGGTAAATCAGGTGGATAAGGACACACCATAATGTTTTTATATGACAGAAGCTGCTCTATCAGAGGTGATAAGTGACACTGAGCAGTGTCATGATGGAGGATGAAACTAAAGACACTCTCTAAAGAGTAACCACTAGAGAAACTGGCAAAAACAATGGGATAAACTGTGTTCTAAGCCAGGGGGGTGTATTTTGAGAGTCATTGATAACAATGTGTCTTTTCGTATTTAAACATTCACTGTATTTTTTGTTCACATCTCCTAAGATATTCAAATACATAAAGATATCTTAGCCAGGTGCAAGGGGCGCATGCTTGTAATCCCAGCTGCTTGGGAGGCGGAGGCAGGAGGATTGCAAATTCAAGACCAGGGGCAGTCTACGTAACTTAGTGAGACCCTGTTTCAAAAAAGTTAAAAAAAAAAAATGGGCTGGGGGTTCAGCTCAGTGGTCCAGCACTTGCAAGGCATGTAGGCGTGAGGCCTGGGTTCAACCCCCAGTAGCACCAAAAAAAAAAAAAAAAAAAAAAAGAAATCTTACAAGCCATGAAGAGAAAACCCTTAAACAATGAGCAAGGGAGTCTGGGGATTTGGCTCAGTGGTAGAACATATGCTTACCATGCTTGTAGCCCTGCGTTCAATCCCCAGCACCACCAAACATAAATAAGAAAGGATGCAAAGAGACAATTTTCAGAGCAGGCAATCTCAACAGCCAATAAATACATGAAACAATGCTCTGTTTCACTATTAATTAGAAACACAAGTTGAAGCCACGGTGAAATTCCTTTTCACATCCATCAGACCATCAAAAAGTTTTAAATATAACAACAAGGACACATAGAGAACAACAAGAGTGCTAACATACTGCTAGTGAATGCGTATGGTATACCCCTTTGATAAGCAATTTGGTAAAATCTAATACATGCAACCCAGCAATCCCACACTTAGGCACATCCCCTGCGGAATACCCAGCATAGGTACATAGAAACACAGTTCCAAGAATGTTCAATGAAGAATTATTTTTCACAGAAAAACTCGTAAAACAACCCCATGTCCATCAACAGAACTGTGGCGTACGCATACCATGGAAAACTAGTGTAGCTGTAGCAAATGAACCAGTGAGGGCTACCTCTAGTCCTTACTACTCCTGTGAGAACACTCCCACCAGTGGACAATTAGAGGATGCCATCCCTTCCAGACACGTGCAACCCAGCAGACCTGCAATTCAACAAGCAAACAGGGCCTCTGCTAAGAAGACTGATTTCAGTATTAGCACAGATAGATCTTGACAACATAATGCTGAGTGAAAAAAGCAAATTGCAGAAACAACTGTACAATATGATGCCATTCACACAAAGCTTAAAAACCTATTAGTCCTTCTGTATATTGTTTATTAATGTACGTGAGTGTAATAAACAGGAAAACAAGACCACATTCAGGACAGTAGTTATACCATGGCAAGGAGGAAGAATAAGAAGAATTTAAACTTAGCAAAAAAAAAAATAACAAGCTGGGCACGGTGGCTCACACCTGTAATCCCAGTGACTCAGGAGGCAGAGGCAGGAGGATCGCATGTTCAAGACCAGAGGCAGTTTGTGTAATTTAGCAAGACCCTGTCTCAAAAAAAAAAAAAAAAAAAAAAAAGGTAAGAAAAATGGGCTGGGAGTGCAGCATTGTGGTACAACACTTGCAAAGCATGCAAGCACAAGGCCCTGGGTTCAACCCTCAGAACTGCAAAAAGAAAAAAAAAATTTTTTTTTTTCAGTCCTGGGGTCTCACATGTGGTTTTTGCAAGTATTTAACCATTGAGCCGTACCTTCAGCCCATTTTTTACTTCGTATTTTTGAGACAGGATCTCACTAAGTTATGCAGGCTGCCTCTGGCCTTGAACTTGTGATCCTCCTGCTTCCGCCTCCGGAGTTGCTGGGATTAAAGGCTTACACCACCTTCTCTGGCTAAAATAAAATTTGAAGGACTGTGGTAAAATATTGAAATTTGACAAAGCTGAGGGGAAAGAAAATAGGTTGTTGAACTGTCTACAGTTTCCTTTCATTCGAAATCTCTTATTTTAACAAATCAGAAGAAAAGCACAGAGCTGACTCCAAATCAGTAATATGGAATACAAATTGAACTGGGCAGAGTGGTGCACACCTGTAATCCCAGCAACTAGGGGAGTAGAGGCAGGAGGATCTCAAGTTCAAGGTCAGAGGCAGCTTGTGTAACTTTGTGAGACCTTGTCTCAAGATAGAGCTCAGTGCTAGAGCGCTTGCAAAGTACATGCAAGGCCCTGGTTCTGCCCCTCAACACTGCAAAACAACAACAACGAAAAAAAACTGAAGAAATCTCCAAAATATGGACAAGAAAACTGAGGGATCAGGGGACAGATCAAGAGGACAGCAACAGTCGTCAAAGATGAACTACAGAGGCTCAGGAGAACTAACCTGACACATGTCCACCAGAGACCAGGTAAATCTCCAGGGCACAGCTCCCTAACCTTATGCTGATGTAATTTATGACTCCTACAACGCACCCCAGCAGAAGACAGGCTATCTACAGAGCAGGAAATAGGCTTGCTTCAGAATTCTCCTTGACAATAAATTTCACTAAGTCTAACTTTCAGATCACAGAGAAAAAAACAAGTGGGAAAAAGGGAAGGCAGAAGAATGTCAAACTGTATTCAACACGTCATACAGATGAAACTGAGAACAGACATTTTTCCTGTAATGGACTCAGTATGTCTTTTATTTTTTTCTTGAAAATGTCTTGAAGAGATTATAAAGAGATTACTCTTTATAAAACTGGAAATCATATATATGCCTTCCCTTTAAAATATAAATGGAGGCTAGCCATACACAATGGTGCATGGCTATAGTTCCAGCTACCCGGGAGGTGGAGGCAGGAGGATTGCAAACTCGAGGCCAGAAGCAGCCTGCACAACTCAGCTACTCCCTATTTCAAAATAAAAGAAAGGCGGGGGGGAACGCCACTCAGTGACAGCACTTGCCTAGCATGTGCAAGGCCCTGAGTCCCACCACTGAGTACCACAAAAACAAACGAAGCCCACAGGTGACAAAAAAGTATACACATTTTAAATGTTAAAATTGTAGCACTCAATATATACTGATAACAAAACATAAGTAGGAGTCACGTTTGACTTCTGTAATTACAAGAGGTACTCAAAGTGGTGACTTTTGTAATTCAATTCAGCTTCGAAAAGTAGTAAGCAGACAACATCTCTTAAAATGTGTATGCATTTTTTGTTTTTGGCAACCGAAATATGTATGTGTATATGGAAGTTGACAAGAAACAAGTTCCTATAGGAGAGAATGAAAACAAAGGAAGTACAAAATGGAAAGCAGTTTTTAAAATGCAAAAAGTAGATTAATTCAAGCTGGGCGCAGTGGCGCATGCCTGTAATCCCAGAGACAAGGGAGGCACAGGCAGGAGGATTGCAAGTTGGAGACCAGAGTCTGCGTAATTTAGCGAGACCCTGTCTCAAGAAGTAAAAAAATAAGCTGGGGGTGCAGCTCAGTGGTCCAGCACTTGCAGAGTATGCAGGCGCAAGACCCTGGGTTCGACCCCCAGGACTGCAAAAAAAAAAAAAAAAAAATAGACTAATTCTCATTTTCAATACTGTTAAAATATTTTAAAATTCCCTAGTATGACAATTGATACTCGGGTTTTTAAAAAAAAAACCCAACCACAGACTTCTACAAGAGACACTGAAAAATTACTCACAAAAATTTAATAGTAAGATACAACAGATAATGTAAAACTAAAATCTGTGACAAATGCCTTAAAGAAAAAAATTGATTTCTGATGAAGGGATAATTTATAATAAACGCATCTGAGACTTTAAATTGATCACAGAAATATATGAAGAAGCATAATAAAATTTTATCTGGAATAATCAGTAAGGATACGGAAAACCTGAAGAACACTTAGTATAAATAAACAAGGCCTAACAACATATACAAAACACTATACCTAACAGGAGAACACACACTTGCTGCCACTTCCAGGTGCTATGGTGCATTCCTGTAACCTCAGCTACTCAGGAGGCTGAGGCAGGAGGATTGCAAGTTTGAAGCTAGAGGCAGCCTGTGAAGTTTAGTGAGACTGTCTCAAAATAAAAAACAGAAGTAAAAAAAAGGGGCTGGGGATGTGGCTCAGTGGTAGAGCACTTGCCTAGCATGTGTGAGGCCACGGGTTCAACTCTTCAGTACCTGAACGAAAAAACAGACAACGAATGAAACTTTCAAGGGAAGAAAGACGGAGGAATCAGGCAGATTTTTTTTTTCCCCCAATACTTAGGGGTTGAGCCCAGGGCCTCACACATAGCTTGCAAGTGCTCTACCACTGAGCCGCAACCCCAGTCCACTTTTTATTTTTGAATCAGGGTCTCATTAACTTAGGCTGCCTCTGGCCTGGAACTCCACCCTTTCCCTCCACCCCTGCTGAGTTGCTGAGATAGGCGTGAGCCACTATGCCAGACCTAAAAAACTCTTTTTACTAATATAAAAGAGCTGGAAAAGAAGTATGATCTCAGATACATGAGACAATATTGTATATCATGTTTTAAAATTATATTCCTGGCTAGGGGTGTGGGTCGGTGTTGAAGCACTTACCTAGCTTATGTGAAGCCCTGGGTTCAACTCCTCTCATAGAATTGCAAAGAAAAAAAAATGTTTACTATAGCCAGGCACGGTAGCACACACCTGTAATCCCAATGACTGAGGAAGCTGAAGCAAGAGGATGAGTTCAAGGCCAGAGGTAGCCTGCATGAAACTTAGTGAAACCCTGTCTCAAAACCAAAAATAAAAAATGGCTAGGGGTGGAGCCCAGTGGTAGAGCATTTGCAAAGTATGTATAAGGCCGTGAATTCATCCCCCAAGTACTACCAAAAAATTTATATATATGTAATGGGCTGGGGGTTAGCTCAGTTGGTAGAGTGCTGCTCTACGCTCTTTGAGGCCCTGGGTTCAATCCTCAGCACCACAAAACTAGGAGAAGGACCAGGCAGCCCACTCCCAAAACAATTAGCCATTAAAAACTATGAGCAGCAGCAAAACACTGACAGTGCCAGGCATGGCACAGTGTCAAGGAATGTTTTGTTCTGTTGTACATAGGGTTGCTGAGAGTCAGGACCTAACTTGTTGGCACCTAACAACAACAAATTCCTTAGCTGGGCCTGGTGGGGGATGCCTACAATCCAGCAGTCAGGAGACTGAGGCAAAAGGATCTCAAGTTTGAGGCCTGCCTGGGCTGCACAGCGAGAGGCTGTCTCAAAATAAGTAAGTTAATTAAGATAAAACATATATAATTCCTGAAGAAAGATTCTTCTGGGAAAATAACAGATCTCAAATTCTTTCACCTATATATTTCTTTTGTTCAATAGGTATTTACTGATGCTTACACTATCCCATTGTCTTGGGTCTGGAAATTAAATAAAGAAAATGCAACAAATTTAAATGTGTAGGTAATCAAGACAGGAAAAAAGTTGCCAGGGCATTAACTCCAAAGGAGAGCTGGTCACAGATTTTACAACTTTCAAGGAACTGATCGTTCCAATGCAAAAATACAGAAACTCATCTTGTTACATCAATACAATCCTGCAAAGGCAAGAGAAATTAAGTATGTATCTCTCATAGTAAGTGCAGAAGCTCTACATAAAACCTAAGCATTAAATATTATCTAGCAGTATACTGAACAATTAACCTTCAAGTGAGGCTGGTGTGCTCTAGATTTATAATAATAATAAACAGATTCATATAGTGTGGGACCAGGTTAAGACTAAGTTACCTAGCACCACTATTGTTTAATGCTGACCTAAAGTTACACCCAATGAACTAACACAAAGAGACAGACACCAGTCTGAAAAGAAGCATTTGTCATGATTCTCCAACTATAAAATTTTATATATATATATATATATATATATATATATATATATATATATGTATATATTATATATTTTTTTTAGTGGTACAGAGGGTTGGACCCAGGGCCTTCCGCCTGCATGCTCTGCAAGTGCTGGACCACTGAGCTGTGCCCCCAGCCCATTTTTTACTTCTTTGAGACAGGGTCTCGATAAATTATACAGACTGCCTCTGGTCTCGAACTTGCGATCCTCCTGCCTCCGCCTCCCAAGCTGCTGGGATTACAGGCATGCGCCACTGCGCCTGGCTCAAAATTATAAATCTTAAAATAGCATAATTATCAACTGGAAAGCAAACAGTTCAGTAAAATGGCCAGTTAAAACCAAATTTAATAAAACAGCTGTCACATCTGTATGAAGAAAACTTAAGCAGGAGCCCTATCCTGTCCCTCAGGGGAAGAGCCAGCATTTCAAAGTTCCTTGCTGGCAGGGCTGCCATCTGTCCCAGTGCCTTTTCATTTCTCACATGACTCAGCAGAGGGAACTCCGGTCCTCAGCTGGGAATGGATACTGAGGAGTTTTAACCAATCATGGCAATCCCATTCCTCTTGTCCAAGGAGCAAGTTAGAAATAAGCGTATAATGCAATTCCAGCTAATAAAATAAGGACAGGCTTACTCTGGGGTTTCCAGGAAGGCCTGCCTTGTTCCTAAGAGAAATACCAAAGAAAACTCCTTTCCCTCTGGACATTGCTATTTCAGGATCAGATTCCTTGAAGCTGCTGCGGTCACTTTGCAACCACAGGGGAGAATGAGAAGCCCAACACACCGGCATGACAATGAGGCGAGTGGGAAGAGCAGGGTCCTTCCCGGTTCTGTGAGCCACACTTCAACCAACTCAGCTGCCTGTCCCATCACTGGACTGTCATTTACACACAACTGTCCTTGCTGTTTACCCTAACTAAGGTGACATTTTCTGCTACTATTTGGGTAAAAGTTATGCTAACTTATTCAGATGGCAATCTCCCCAAAGTAATTTGTAAATATAATGCAAATCTAATAATTTGGTCTCAAAGTACTTTCGCAACTTGATAAAATGATTCTAAAATTCACATGAAAAACAAATTCAATTTATAAACTTCAATTTATAAACGATATATAAGCCAGGCATGGTGGTACATGCCTGAAATACCAGCAACTCTGGAGGCAGAGCCAGGAGGATCTCAAGTTCTATGGAAGTCAGAGGCAGCTGTGTAACTTAGTGAGACCCTGACTCAAAACCAAAAAAAAAAAAAAAAAAAAAAAAAACAAACAAACATCAAAATGGGCTGGGGGTGCATCCCAGTGGTAGAGTACTTCCAAAGTATGTGCAAGGTCCTGAGTTCAACCTCCAAGAACTGCAGCACTTGAACTGCTCCATGCTCTAACATTTCTGTCCTTGACCAACTGAATTTTAAAAAGAACTTATTACTAAGTATGTGAACGGCATATGTGTGTATGTGTGAATTAGCTACTTGGTATGGTGATGGAACCAGTAAATACATCTACATTATTTCTTATGGGGAAAAACTGAACTGATTGGCACTTGACCAGAATGGATTGTGGTTGAGTGTCAAGGTGCCACTGCAACTTAAGTAATGTTTACTGTTGTAAGATTCATCAGAGAGTAAGTCAGAATGGAAAACCCTAAAAGAAACACAAGAAATTTCTTAATGATGATTCTTATCTTTAAGTAAATAATTATCAACCTCACACCAAAATAAATTCCAGATAAGTCAAATATTTAAACTGTTTAGAAATTCTAAAAACAAAAACCAAAAAAAAATAAACTTAGAAGGATGGAAGAAGAAAACCTCATTGTTCTTGTTAGGTGCCGCAGAGTCAGGTCCAACTCAGACAGCGACCCTCATAGGGTTTTCAATGGCTGATTGTTTCAAGATTGCTTTGGGAGTGGATTGCCACACCCTTCTCCCGTTTTTTTCATTGCTGAGAATCAAAACCAGGTCCTCAGAGAGTATGGAGCAGCATTCTACCAACGGAGCTAAACACCAGCCCACAGAACAATACATTCCCTGACACTGATGCCATGCCGGGCACTATGCGTCAGTGCTTCTCTGCTATTTATAGGGTTTCCTTTTCTTTTCTTTTTTTTTTTCCTTTTTGCCGTACTTGGGGTGGAACCCAGGGCGTTGTGCCTGCATGCTTTGCAAGTGCTATACCATTGCACCCCGCCCATTATTTTTACTTTTTTTTTTTTTTTTTTGAGACAGGGTCTTGCTAAATTATGCAGACTGCCTCTGGTCTCGAACTTTCAATTCTCCTCCCTCTACTTCCTTAGTTGCTGAGATTACAGGTGTGCACCACTGTGACTGGCTTCACAGGGTTTTCAATGGATGACTGTTTTAGGATTGGTTTGGGAATGGATTGCCATGACCTTCTCCCATTTTTATGGTGCTAGGGCCTCAGAGAATGCAGAGCAGCACTCTACCAACTGAGCTTAAACCCCGCCCCTAGGTAACGTTGGTAGATGCCATGGAGTTGGGTCCGACTCATGGAGACCCTCAAAGGATTTTCAACAGTTGATTGTTTCAGGATTGCTTCAGGAGTGGACTGCCACGTCCTTCTCTAGTTTCTGTGGTGCTGGGGATGAACCCAGGTCCTCAGAGAGTGCAGAGTGGCACTGTACCAACTGAGCTAAACCCCAGCCCCCTCATCTGACTTTCATGTTGAAAAATATCTTTCTAAGCATTAAGCGCCAGAAGAGCAGGGACTTTTGTTTTAGTTACTGCTACTTGAATCCTAGAACAATAACTTACACAGAACAGCTACACAATTAATGTTGACTAAAGGTTAATAAAAAGCAAAGGAAATAAATATAAATGAATTCAGATCCAATTCCAAGATTAAGCCTCATTCATGTCATAAAAAATACCCTCAACTGAATATATAGTTTGATCCATTTATGTAAACTTTAATAAGAAACATATAAATGAATGATATTGTCTTAAAGAATACAAAGGTAAAGCTAAAGAAAAGCAAATGAATGCTAGACACAAGATTTAGGAGAACAGTATCTCAGGTGGAAAGGAGAATGGAATTGGGGCCAGATACACACACAGCTTCCAAGGTACTGGTAAAGCTGCGTCACTGCCCATTCTCTCAAATGTTACTTTCACATTCCCTTTATATTAAAAAAAATCTCTATAAACACAAATAAGGGGAGCGGAACCCATAGGTTAAAATCCTTATAAAAACCGCCAGGCCCGGTGGCGTACGCCTGGAATCCCAGCAGTTCGGGAGGCGGAGGCAGGAGGATGGCAAGTTCAAGGCCAAGGGCAGTCTGTGTAACTTAGTGAGACCCTGTCTCAAAAAGTAAAAAAATGGGCTGGGGTGTAGCCCAGTGGCCCAGCACTTGCAGAGCATGCAGGCACAAGGCCCTGGGTTCAACCCCCAGGACCGCAAAAAAAAAAAAAAAAAAAAAAAAAAAAATCCTTATAAAAACTAACAAATAATAAGCTTCACTGCTTATCAAGAAACGCCAGACAGATTTTCCATCTTTATGCCCCTTTTCCTATACTTTCATCCTCCTCAACAGAGAGAAGCTGCTGTCTCCAAGCCTCTCTCATGCGGTGCTTTATGGGGAGCTAAGTCAAGTCCACTGCCTTTGCCTGAGGAGAGGCTGCGACCAAGGAGAGAATGCCCTAGTCGTCATCAGAGAGGAGTCTGACTCCCCAGCAGCTGCCCCAAAGAGGCCCACCCACTCCTTTGCTGCACAGCCTGCTTCTGCAAAATGTTAGAATTGAAGAGACCATGTCTTCGTTGAATTTTATGTAGAAGGTAGTAAACATGTCAATGTAAATTCTGAAAAGTCCAAACTTACTTTCAGTTGTCTTGAAGAAAGTGATAAACACTTAAATGAAATTGACCTTTTTTCACTGTATTAATCCAAATGATTCCAAGTATAAAAGAATGAACAGATCAATTTTATATTGTTTACGAAAAGGAGACTATAGCCAATCATGGCCTAGGTTAGCAAAACAAAGGGCAAAGAAAGCTTAATTGGCTTCATGTGGGCTTCAATAGTTGGAAAGAATGGGAAGATGATTCAGATGGAGCAATGTCCAATTTTGAACATTTCTCTGAGATGATGAGCAACATGGGTGGTGATCAGGATGTGGCTTTACCAGAAGTAGACGGGGTAGATGATGATTTACAGGGACAGTAATGATGAAAAAATGCCGAAGTAAGGAATATTATCATCCCCTGAAGGTTTTGTTTTGTTTTGTTTACTTTTTGAGACAGAGTCTTGCTCAGTTACGCAGACTGCCTCTGGTCTCGAACTTCCGATCCTCCTGCCTCCACCTCCCAAGCCGCTGGGATTATAGGTGTGTGCCACCACGCCCAGCAATCATCCCCTCATTTTGAGAAAGAAAATGTCTCTGCAAGATTTTATAACTGACAGAATTCCTGAGTTGATACTCTAAAGGCAGATGCTGTATTTGCCTCCTTTAACCTATTTTTCAACCTGTTTGGTTTTTTCAAAGGCTTCATAAAGGGTTGATAATGTACCATTGTATGGGGTAATATTAAGTCAGCTATGGCAATATCCTTATGCATGAACATTTCCCAGACTTCCATGGTGCTGTTGAGATCCTAGGCAATCGATAGAGCAGTCGTGATAAATGAAAACATTTTGCCTGAGTCTCCTTTACTTTATAACATAGTTTCTGACATGTCAGGAAGCTTAAGATAACTAAATTTTAGATTCTAGAATATGGACTCAGTGGCTGAAATAAACTGGCTGGCATCTTAAACTGATACCTTGCTGTTCCTCTCGTATACCCTTCAGGACTATTCCACTAAAGGTTATTTTTCAAAAAATTTATTTCACGTTATTGTACATAAGTGATCACCTGTCGGTATTCCAGACATACTTTAGCTAAAGTTTGGGCTGGTGAATGCCCAAACTTAATGGTTTTTAAAGCCTAAGCATTTAGTATTGTTTGACCCTTAAGCTTTTATATCTCTAAGTACGGAGGATGAAGAAAACTCCACATTGTTGCTCTGAGAGTCAGTACAACTTAGCCCATATTTGTATTTACACTGTCAGCATACCAAATGAGTGAAAAAATGTTAATATACTATTGTATTTTTATTTGTTTTTGACTCAGCTTATTATACCTGTGCTGAAAAACCTCTATGTTTATGACAGTGGGGATTTTTTAATGTCTACATTCTTTCTAATAAACTGTTGGAAGATTAAAAGTAAAAGAAAGCCAGACAAAACATTGTCACATCATGAAGCTGACAAATGGTACAAAAATTGAGTTTCAGGGAAAAGGAGCACACAGCCTTACCACAATAATACAAACTGACAGAAACACTTTCTGAGCACCTACTACGTATTAGACATTCTGAGTGCTTTTTACTCATTAACTCTTTCAATCTTCCTAAAGTTCTGATAAGAATATTACTCTTAAGCTCCCACTAGAGATAAAAAACACAGAGATTGTGACCAAGTCACAAAATAAAGAAGTTGCCAAAACTTGGGAATGTAAATTAACACAGTTCTTTCAAGCACAACTTGGCAATAGTCATCAATGACCTTAAAATGTGTTGTTTTGTTTTGAAACAGGTCTCACTATGTAACTCAGGCTGGCTTCAGACGCACAGTGATCCTCCTGCCTCAGCCTCCTGAGTATGAGGATTACGGCCATGCGCCACATCCAGCTGCTATTTTTTTTTTTTTTTTCGATATAAGATCTCACCATGTAGCCCAAGCCTGCAGCCGTGGCACTGTGGCATCGAATCTGATCAGATCTCAGAAGTTAAGCAGGGTCGGGCCTGGTTAGTACTTGGATGGGAGACCACCTGGGAACACCAGGTACTGTAAGTTTGGGAGACAGGCCCGGCAACCCACTCCTAAAACTCAATCCACCATTGAAAACCCTATGAACAGCAGAGCAGCACCAACAATAGTGTTTCGCCTGTTGTACACAGGGTCACTATGAGTCAGATACCAACTTGATGGCACCTAACAACAACATGTAGCCCAAGCTGACCTCAAACTCACAATCTTCCTTTCTCAATCTTCCGAGTACTGGGATTACAGGCATGAGCCATTATGCCCAGGTAAAATGTGCTACTTTTGATCCAGGAAGTTCAGCGCTAAAAATGTACTCTGAAGAAACAGATCTGCACACTACCTTGATGTCCATTAACAAAAGACTGAACTACAATGCAGACATACCATTCTGTGTAGAACATATGCACTTACCGCCACTCCCTTCCCCAAATACCACTACAATGAAAGTTAAAGGGTGAAGAAAACATAACTATAAGAATAAAAAAAAAAGGAAAGAAGAATCAAGGGAGATGCAAGATAGCAAAAAATTGTGGGAGATGCAAGACAGACAGAGGCGTGGGGAATGACTAAGCACATGCAAGGAGGATGACAACTGAATGCCCTCAGACAAACATGTCAACAAGTGCCAGTGTGTTCCTCAGACCACCAGGACAGCTTAGAACTGAGGAAGGCAAGCACTGCATTATGGCTAAGCGAAGAATTCATCACTTACATAAAAAATGATACAACCAAAAAAGTCAGTCCATGCCAGAGAAAACAAAAAGTTGTAGGTAACACTGGAAGTGTAATTATGTAACCAAGTTACCCAGTTGGTAACACTCCTTACGTATTCATAATGTTGTTGTCAGATGCCGCTGAGTTGTGTCCGAATCATAGCAACCTTTATAGGGTTTTCAATGGCTGATTGTTTCGGGATTGCCTCAGGAGTGGCTTGCCATGTCCTTCTTCCATTTTTGTGCTGCTGGGAATCAAACCTGGGACCTCAGAGACTGCAGAGCGGCACTCTACCAACTAAGCTAAATTCCAGCCCATTCATAATGTAGACACAACCAAATATTGTGCTAAATCTTCACTCTTTCGTAAGTCAGTAGTTCCCAAGAATAGTAAGTTAAGAATTAGCAATTTTATGTTTTTTAGAAATGTGAAAGTAAATGCCAAAAAAGACTGAGTTAAACATAGATGGGGTAAAGTGTGGCAAGGAAACACTATTTTAAATTAAACTTTGTAACGCTATTTGGCTTTTTATACTATACAGGTAACAATAAAAATTAAATTGGAAGAAAAATATATGTTTATAGTAAAACAAAACTACAGAACATTCAAAAAACAAAAATGAAATATAAATTCCCTATAAACTGACTAATCAGAGAAAATTGTTGCCCATCTCTTCATAGCTATCATGCAGCCCTTGTTCTATGCCTATTATTTTGTAATTGACTACATATATACCTACAACATAGGGAACAAAATACAAACAAGTTGCTAATGTGCTCTTTAGCAATGTTCTCTTAATATAGGGTTAATCACACCAACCCAAAACACATGAATTTGATAATCTGCTTTCTTTGAAAATGAGTAGGAGTTTATTCCTTTCTAAAAAAAATAAGAATAATGTTTATAATAAAATTAGCTTGCTCTGTCCAACAAGAATTCCTTTGCCTAGAACAAAACATAGTAACCAATAGATTTTCATAATGTATTAGTAAAAATCAGGTTACATATGATCCCTAATTTACTCTTAATGTATAAATAGCGTGAAAAGACAGCTAGTAAAAAGTAAATAGTAGCTCTTAGTAATAGAACTATGGATGATATTTACTATTGTGTTGTTGTTGTTTTGGCCTTTTTTTTTTGGATACAGGCTAGCCTCAAACTCATGTGAACCCTTCTGCCTCAGACTCACCAGTGCTGGATTACAATTGTGCACCACCATGCTCAGCTCTGCTGGGCTGGGATTTAGCTCAGTTGGTGGAGCGCTGCGCTGCAGTCTCTGAGGTCCCGAGTTCAATTCCCAGCACCGCAAAAATGGGAGAAGGGCCTGGCAATCCACTCCCAAGGCAATCCCGAAACAGCCATTGAAAACCCTATGAGGGTCGCTATGAGTTGGATACTGACAAGACGGCACCTAACAACAACATTGCTCAGCTCTGGTCTTTACTTCTTAATGGTTTTCTCAGTTTTCTTCAGTGGTGACAAGTATTACTTAGAAATGAAAAGGACAACTTTGCACTCTTAAGAAATTAGTATCTATGTTTTAAACATAATATAGCAAGTGTGTGAGTATGTCACATAATGATGGTTGGACTTGTTTTTAAACCTGTGGGTTTCCTCACAGCACTTCCATACTTGCACTGAAATTGTACTTACTTTTTGGTCTTTGTTGAATCTTTAGTTCTTTCCTTCAGTAATTACTGAGCCTCTATCATATGTTAGCCTGCAGCCGCAGCCCTGTAGCATCTGATCCTGTCAGATCTTGGAAGCTGAGCAGGGTCAGGCCTGGTTAGTACTTGGATAGGAGACCACCTGGGAACACCAGGTGCTGTAGGCTTGGAAGACAGACCCAGCAACCCACTCCTAAAAATCAATCCGCCACTGAAAACCCTGGAACAGCAGAGAAGCACTGACAATAATGTTTAGCCTGTTGTATGTAGGGTCGCTATGAGTCGGATACCAACTCGACAGCACCTAACAACAATAATAATCATATGCTAAGCACTATTCTACATACCAAGGATTTGTTGTTGTTGTTGTTGTTGTTAGGTGCCCTCGAGTCGGTATCTGACTCATAGCGACCCTCATAGGGTTTTCAATGGCTGTTTCGGGATTGCCTTGGGAGTGGATTGCCAGGTCCTTCTCCCATTTTTGCAGTGCTGGGAATTGAACTCAGGGCCTCAGAGACTGCAGCGCAGCACTCTACCCACTGAGCTAAATCCCAGCCCCACCAAGGATTTAGTAATGAGCAAAACAGGTGACATCTTGATCCCTCTTCGATAGGGAACAACAAATACTAAAGACTCTTGAATAAAAATGTACTTTTATCCAGGCACAGTAGCACCTGCCTGTAATCCCAATGACTAAGGAAGTAAAGGCAGGAGGATGGCAAGTTCAAGGCCAGAGGCAGCCTGAATAACCTAGCAAGACTCTGTCTCAAATAAAAAGGGGCTAGGGTTTGGGTCAGTGTTAGAGCACTTGCAAAGTAGGTGCAAGGCCCTAGGTTCAAGCCCCTAGTACCACCCCTCCCCCCAAAAGTACTTTTATTGGTGGTATCATGCTGAGGGTTAGCTCAGTTGGTAGAGTGCTGATCAGCATTCGCTGAGGCCCTGGGTTCAATCCTGAGCACCACAAAAATGGGAGGCGGACCTGGCAGCCCACTCCCAATACAATCCCAAAACAATCTGCCATTGAAAACCCTATAAATAGCAGAGAGGCAATGACATAGTGCTGGGTGTGGCACAGTGCTGGGGAGTGTTTCATTCTGTTGTATACAGGGTCACTGAGTTGGACCCGACTTGATGGCATCTAACAACAACAAACACAAGCACACAACACACACTTCTCTACTTTCAAGTATGGTGAAGAAAAGTAGAGGATTAGAAGGCAGAATGATACCAAGATGGGAAGAAATGATTGTTTCAGTCAGGGTAGGGCTCTGAAGAAGTGACATGTGAGCAGAGACATGAAGAAGTGAGGCAGTTGCCCATGGAAGGATATGAGAGAACAGTGTAGGGAGAGGGACTATCAAGTGAAAAGGCCTTGAGATGGCATGAGCTTGGGATGTGCAAGAACAGCAAAAAGACCAGTATACAGAGCAGAATGAGCAAGGGAAGAGTAGATGATGATGTAGGGGAGAGAGGCGGAGAACGGAGCATGGAAGAATTGACAGATCCACAAATTCATTCTAAAGGTGAATCAAAGGAACAGAGATTTCAAAAAGATCACTGTGGCCGGGCACGGTGGTACACACCTCTAATCCCTGCTGACCCAGGAGGATCACAAGCTCAAGACCAAAGGCAGCCTGTGTAACTTAGCGAGATCCTATCTCCCAATAAAATAAGTAAAAAAGAGATCACTTTGTCTGCTACATGGATACGAGATTACATGAGAGTGTGAAGGGGAAAGGAAGCAGGAAAACGTGTGAGATAACAGGCATCCAGGCAAGAAATGATGGCCTGGACCAAAGCAGTGGGGTAAGGTAGTGAGAGGTGGTCTGAGATGGATGTATTTTGATGGTTGATCCAACATCATTTGCTTATGGACTATGTACGAGAAATGAAGAAGAAATCATGGATAATTCTCAGATTTTTGGCCAAGGCAACTGGGCAAATGTTGGTATCATTTACTAACCCGGGGCTGACTGGTGCAGAAACAAGTTTGTGACCAGCAGAAATCAAGACACCCATTTTGGACATGTCAAGTGTGAGATGACTGTTCAACACTTAAGTCAAGATGTCAGGCAGACAATCATATCTATCAGATTGCTATTCACGCATAAACTGGGGTTGAAGGTGTAAATCTAACAGTTAACAGTATGGGACTACATAGCAAGTCCTAGGGCATAAGGCCAGAGGGAAAACAGAAGCACGCCAAAGTCAGCCCTGAGGCCTGACACATTTGGAAGTCAGTAAGGGGAAGGGGAGAGACCACTGAGATGCTCCCAAAGTGCAGCAAAAGTGTTTCCCATACGAGACAGCAATCCCCTGAATCAAAGCTGCTAATGAGTAAGTTAAGGGCTGAGAAATGACTGCTGGATTTGGTGACTTTGATAAAGGTAGTTTCATTAATGTGATGGAGAAGATGATATGGTTTATGTTCAAGAGAGAATTAGACACCTGGGTACAGACAACTCTTTCAAGGTGTCTTACTTTGTGGATAATAGAGATGACTTTAGTATCCCTAACATCTCGCTAGCTCTTAGCATAGAGTAGGTATGAAATGAGTTGAATGAATGCCATGAACTGCATTATTTTCTTCTTTAACTAGCTATGTACCTAGAGCCAAAGAATGATTGTTGTTGTTGTTAGGTACGGTCAAGTTGGGTCCAACTAATAGCAACCCTCATACAGTTGCCAATAGCTGACTGTTTCAGGATTCCTTCGGGAGTGGATTGTCACATCCTTCTCCTGTTTTTGCAGTGCGGGAGATCTAACCCAGGGCCTCAGAGACCACAGAGCAGCACTCTACCAACTGAGCTAAACCCCAGCCCAAA
Organism: Pedetes capensis; assembly: GCA_007922755.1. Taxonomy (NCBI): domain Eukaryota; kingdom Metazoa; phylum Chordata; class Mammalia; order Rodentia; family Pedetidae; genus Pedetes; species Pedetes capensis. The sequence goes on from VMDO01001286.1 coordinate 204,872, forward strand.
ACAGTCAGTCACTGAAAACCCTGTGAAGGTCACTCTGAATTGGACTCGACTACATGGCATCTAAAAAATGATGAATTAGCATTTTGTCTCTCTCTTTCATTTTTTTCAGTGCTGAGGATTGAACTCTGGGCCTGATATATATGCTAGGCAAGTGCTCTACCACTGAGTTACATCCCCAGTCCTGGTAATTATTTAGCATTTTGACTGGTAGATGAACAAAGAGATAAGAAAAAGGCCTTTCCTTTCTGCTTCCCAATTTCCCACGTTATATTAAAAGTTAAGAGATAAATTATGAACATGTCACCAAGGGGATTTAAAAAAATGGTAGTCAAATTATTTAAACATCTTATTTCGAACCCAGTACTGAGTTGTTATCATGCCACTTATTTTCCAGAATGGATTGCTTTTCCTCTCTCAAAGTGTAGGAGTGAAGCTCTTTGTGGAGAAAATGCAACGTCCAAAAGATGCAGGTTTCCTACCTGATACAATGTCTTCTGCTAACTCCTTTTCTCTTTCAATTTTTCTCTCTAGAGTTGAAATGCAGAATTCATAGCCAGCAAGGGCAAATTCCTGTCTGTGAAGCAAAGACAAATAATCAGCCATGTTTACCTTTTCTTAAACTCCCCGCTTTACCCTCATCTTTCCAGTTTAGGTTGGAGCATTATCACTAAAGAGACGGGAAAATTTTGCTGAACATCTCTCTGGAGGTTTTCTCAGAAATCTTCACTAAGTTATCTATTTAAGATAAACTAAGACATAAAGAAGTGGGGGTACTGCCAAAATGTACGTAACTGATGTAACCAGTGGTCTTTCATCATCTCCCACTAAGACAGTCTCAGGTAATTCTGTTTCTCCATGTGGCAAAGCCTCACACTTGGTCAAAGTAACACTCATCCGAACCGAGGGAGGCTTGGGGCCTCCTGCACTAAGGATTCTGTGTGTTGCAAGGAACTTCTTGGGAGTTCTGGTGACTTAATGCTTATCTCCAGCTGTAGGTCTTTAATAAAAGTTTCTTTTTACAGCACTAGATCTCCTAGCTATAGCACAGGAAGGCATTTAGCTTCATTCTGAAGCCCTGGACCCTCAGTCCACTGGAGAGGATACCCAAGCCAGACTGATTCTTCTTAGGGTATCGTCCCCTAAACTTACCCCCCCAAATGTAACTCTCTAGAATTGTTCCCTGCTTACATCCCATGTGCTTCATCTGTGAATTCCACCTAAAGGCTGCCAAGAATGAAAGGCCCTTACTCATTAGTGTTCTTAGCCTTTGGCACACATCAAAGTTGTTTTTGAAAAACTTCCCAGGTAGCATGGCAGACTTTTTCTTCTTTATAAGAATTTAAAGTCATCTGCTATTTTAAAACTAGCAACTATTTCCTGACTTATTCCTTCTACTCATGGCTATTTTCTCTTTTAGAAACCTATTGTTGTTCTTGTTGTTGTTATTGTTAGGTGCTGTCGAGTCAGGTCTGACTCATAGTGACCCCATGCAGAACAGAATGAAAAACTCTCCAATATTATGCCATGCATGGCACTATGTCAGTGCTTCTTTGTTATTCATTGGGTTTTCAGTGGCGGATTGTTTTGGGAGTGGACCGCCTAGCTATGATCATCTCTATATGCGCTAGATGATGGTCAAGTCATTTAAATGAAACATCTTATTCCATACCCTCTGCTGAGACCTTAAAAATAGCCACTTATTTTTCACAATGGATAAAGAAATGAGCAACGTGATACACTCATACAGTAACTCTCATTATTCAACTTCATACCAAACTTCCTCTTTTGCTAATACCTGTATCGGCAAAGCGGCCTCGTCAAAGTATATTTATTGTCTTTAGCAGCTTTTATATCTGCTTCTAGGAAGAGCTAAACTACAGTTCTCACTCTAATTCCCCTCCTCTTTTCAAGCAAGAACAGAAAACTTGATTATCTTTATCCTGGGGCAGCCACAGGTGTGACGGTTGTATGTGCCACTCAGCAGGCTAAGGGCAAAAGCAGGGGCAAACTGGAAAGGCCTGCAAATTGCAAAGATGAAGGATCAAACACTTTGAGTGTGACATGCAATTTCTTGGAGACCCAGATGACTCATAGGTAAATGAAAATTATATAACATCCTAGCATCAGAGTTTTCTGCCCATAGCCCTACTCCCTGGCCACTGCCACCCAGAGGCTGTGATGACACTTACCTATTCTGAGCAGCGTAGATACTGGCCAGCTTCAGGGAGATTTCAATTATTGCGTTGTCTTCCTGTTGGGACAAAAAAAAAGAGGGAAATTCATAACAAGTTTTCTCATGGGATATTTCTGAGCAACTTCTAGACTTTCTCTGGCCTCAAACCCACAGATTTTCTACTCTTTCAGAAGAATTAGCCAAATGTGAATTCCTCACCAACCATGATTTTGAAGTAGTGAAATACTGGCCATTCTTATACAGGTCTAGGGGTGAAAAATCCACCTTTTTTGATCAAAGCATGTAACAAGGGCTAGGGGAAATTTTCAGAAAGCAAGATTATTTTGCAAACTGCTTCCGTGAGAACCCAATATTATGCAATATTCTTACCTGCTTCATGCCCCCTCCAAGCAGGTAACTCATTGTTGCTTTAAAAAGTTGTTCTGCCTAAAAGCATAAGGAAAAGATTTTTGTTTTACTTGGGCCCCACTATTTACATGACCCTGGATTCTAACTACCAGTCTGATGCAGTATTTCTCATAAACATACACATACACTGATAACAGATAGAAGTACTCTTGTTAAGGGAGAAAATATCAGGACCATACATTTTCTGTGTTCCGTAAACTACCCTATGGTGAGCAGAAACCAACTTCAGAGATTAATTTTCACCCAAACCACTACAGCACAGAATGTAAACTGTCCCCTAACATTCATTTTCCTGTCATTTTAGTTAAAAAATATCCTCAGTTTTTAGTAGATCAGCTAGGTGTGGTCATATGATGAAGTTCTGGACAAGAGGTGCAACTGAAGGAATCTGACCAACTTTTAAGCCACATTTTATGAGGATGCTGCTTGTCCTCCATCTTCTCTTTCTCCCTCCTTACAGGCTGGTTGTCAAGTGAGCTCACCCATGCATATGAGAACATATCTTAGAAGGAACCTGGGCCTCTGAATCAGACAACAGAGATGCCTTACCTGCCTTCAGTCTTTAGCCTACCGGTGGACTAATTCATTAAAGAGAAATACACCTCTATCTTGTTTAAGTCCCTATATTTTGGGGCCTAAGACAACAGCTTAACCTATGCCCTTACTATTGCAATTTCTCAACAACAGTCCTTTACAAATTCAAGATATTACATAGATTTACTTACATTTTCAAGCTGACCTCGTATAAATGCTAAGTTGGCCATCTGAAAGGAAATTACAAATTATTCAGTTTAGGGCACTGCATTCCTAGTACTTTAAAAACCTCTAAGTTAAAGACTTTTTTCCTTTCACTTCCTAAAGGAAAAAAAAAGCTCAAAGTACAAAAACATCACCAATTAATCTGCTAGAAGCACAATACAGCAATGGTGTGAGAAGTAAACACTGTTGCATATGCTCTGTTGATAATAAAGTAAACCTAGATCTATTCATCATTGAAGAAACAGACGCTATGATATTTGCTTCTTTTTGGTCTGGAATTGAGATGTCTTACTAGTGACCTAGTCAGGGGTAAAAAATACTGAAACCAAAAGAAAACTTAGGTGGGGAGTAGAAACAGTCAAAAAGGTTTAGGATATCTCTGAAGATCAGGAATATACATTAGGAAACAGAACATCCCTTCCCCAGCATCCACCCTTCCTCATCAGTAGAAGAATTTGATTAGAAGAGTTACCAAACCATAAGTGTAAGTGATGGCCCTCGTGTTATCACTCTGATAGGCAAGGCGAAGAGCGTCATGCAAAATTCGCTCGGCCTCTTCTGGCTCATCTTTCATGATGCTCCACTAAAAAGAGAGGACAACATTAAGTGAAACGTAAGGAAAGCAGATACGCGTGCTACCACACAGAAGTAGATAGGGCTATCGTCCCAATACACAGAAAGATGCTATTCAATCTTCAGATATTTACTGAATCCCTATTATGCACCAGGCATTATGTCTGTACAGATGACAAAGAGGTCTGCCTCCCTTGCAGCTAGGTATGGCCACATAACAAAGTTTCAGCCAACAAATGTGGGCCGTAGTAATGAGAGCCATCTTTACATCATACTTTACAAGGAATCTATTTGCTCTCCATTCTGTTTTTCTCCCTGCAGGGTGAAAGGGACTATCAGAGTAAGCTTAATTACAACTCATGATTAGAGCTGTGAAGAAAAATAATGGAAAGGAATGAATAGAGTCTCTTCCACAAGGAGTCAGGGAAGGCTTCCAAGGAAATGAGATTAATCTGAGGTAGGAAAGATAAGAATCAGTCAACCAAAGAAAGAACTTGGGGGAAGAATGACCCAAACAGAATCAGTGAAGCCCCTATAGGCTGAAGAGAACTGTTCTTCATGAGAAATGCAAAGAAGGGCATATGAAGGGAGGAAGTGAGCCAGAGGGTTATTGCCAAATGGGTGGGTGAGGTCCGCTGGTTTAGATCATGTAGGGGCTTGCAAACCATGGCAAGGAGTTTGAATTTCATTATAAATGCAGTGGGGAGTCATTCTTTTCAGGCAAAAAAAAAAAAAAAAAAAAAAAAAACAGGACTGACTTATATTTTACAAAACATCACTCAGGTCAGGTATACTTCTTGTTAGGTACCATTGAGTCAGTGTCCGACTCATAGCAACCCTACGTACAACAGGTGAAACACTATTGTCAGTGCTTCTCTGCTATTCATAGGGTTTTGGATGGTGGATTGATTTGTAGGAGTGGGTTGCCAGGTCCTTCTTCCAATCCTACAGTATGTGGTGTTCCCAAGAGGTCTCCCTTCCAAGTACTAACCAGGCCCCACTCTGCTTAGCTTCTGAGATCTGACAGGATCGGAGGCCACAATGCTACAGCTGTAGGCATAGGCATACTTGTGCACAACTGTAATCCCAGCAACTAGAGAGGCTGAGGCAGGACAATCACAATTTGGAAACCAAAGACAGCCTGTACAACTTAACAAGACTTCGTCTCAAAATAAAAAAAAGGGCCTAGGTGTGCAGCTCAGTGGTAGAGCACTTGCCTAGCATGTACAATGCCCTGGGTTCAAACCCCATTAATGGAAAAAAGAAAAAAACAACACTTAGGTTATGGGATGGAGAACTGATTGTGGGGGGACAACAGTGTAGGACAAACTACTGGACTGAAGATGATGGCAACAACGGTTTGCATTACGGTGAGGACAGTAGGGGAAGTAGAGAAAAGGGGGTAGATTTCAGAAATATTTTGGATTTGTTGGCAACAGGACTTATATATTGCTTGTGGATGAGGGATCGAGAATAAGGTATCCCAAGTTTTAAGAATGACTATGAGGTTTCTAGGCTGAAAAACTGACGGGAGTAAAGAGACGATGTGAAAGGATGTGTTGGGCATTTAAGAGCAGGAGTTTAGTTTTGGGGATGGTAAGTCTGAGAAGTAGGTGGGGCCTCACAGTGGAGATGGTTTATCCATGGCATACTGCAGTGTACGAATACAAATGGGCGTTGTTGGCATTAAGTCGATATTCAGCCCAATGGAAGAAATGAGATAACCTGGGAAGGAGAGGAAAAGAGAAAATTAAAAAGGATGTGGAGAAAAGGAAGAATTTAGAAAGAAGAGAATGAAGCTGCGTGACCAACACTAAATTGTATTCTCAGGACGCCACATGTGCTAAAAGCCATTTCAGTTTGGCTGGAATGGCAAAAAACACCACGAATCATTCTTAACCATGTTTGAACAAAAGAGAGATGCCGGGGTGTCGTCTTCATCTGCACTGGAGAATGCAGGGGTTTTGCTGCAGGCTTTCGAGGCAGACTATCCTGGATGGATCCAGTGTCTCCTCCAGTTGTTGTTGTTGTTTGGTGCCGTCGAGTCGGTATCCGACTCATAGCGACCCTCTGTACAACAGGGGAAACATTATTGTCAGTGCTTCTCTGCTGTGCATAGGGTTTTCAATGGCAGATTGATTTTTGGGAGGGGGTTGCCAGGTCCTTCTCCCAAGCCTACAGCATCTGGTGTTCCCAGGCGGTCTCCCATCCAGGTACTAACCAGGCCCGGACCCTGCTTAGCTTCCGAGATCTGGCGGGATCGGATGCCACAGGGCTACCACTGCAGGCTCTCCTCCAGTAAGCCATCTAATTCTGGGTAATTAGGCCCTCGGAGCCTCCATCCATGCTTTGATAAACTGGAGGCAGAAATGCGCATCCGCAAGGCCGCAGCACCTCGCTCACAAAGGCTGCGTGCTCAGCCGAGCCGCCTTACCTTGGCTCGCTTCAGCAGGTGGATGATCTCAGCCTCTGCCTCGTCCACCGCGTCCTCAGCCGCAGCCCCGCCCGCTCCCTGCTGCTGCTTCTCCTCTGCCGCAGCGGGCCTCGAAAACCAGGCGAGCGCTGCAGGAAGGGGCTCTGAGGTCACCGGGCCGGGCGCGCGCCCCTGACCCCGCCCGGCCGGCCCCGCCCGGCCCGCGCCTCTCACCTGCCAGCAGCGGCAGCAGGCCCGGAGCCCTGCCGTGCGGCGCGACTCGGCGCGGCGGCACCTCCACCCCCGGGCGGCCAGCCAGCCCCGGAAGCAGGGGCGCTGAGCAGCCCCGGCACCGCCGCCCCCCGGCCCGCAGGAGGCCTCGACCCAAGATCCCGCTGAGGAGCCGGAACATGCTCCCGCCGCGGCCGCTGCGCACTGCAGGCACGGCCGGATCCCGCCTCCTGCGCCGAGCGCTCGCCGGATTGGTCAGGTCGTGACGACAGCGTGCGTCACGGCGGCTGTCCGCATGCGCGATGACGCACGCCAACGTCACTCCATCTCGTCCCGCCCCGCTCCGGCTGTAGGCGGGAATCTTGCGCTGGCGGTCGCTGACCGGGCGTCGCCGCTGCTGCGCTAGCTGATGAGTGCGCAGCCTGGGGTCATGGCCGTCGCGTTGCCAGCGGTCGTGGAGGAGCTCCTGAGCGAAATGGCCGCAGCAGTGCGGGAGAGCGCGCGAAGTACGGGCCGTAGGGCGACTGTGTGGCTGCGTCGCGCACTGTGGACCGTGGGGCGGGCACCGGCTGGTGTAGAGACGCAGGCGTCTGGGCCTGCGCGCGCTGCTTCCGGATCCGACCCATTATGCCTTCCTTGGCCTATGCGTGCTTTCCCCCTCCCCCCCCCCGCCTGGTTCTATCTCTAAACTCGTGCACTTAAATTTTTAAAAAATTCAGTGGCGAAATTTGGCTGAATGGAAATATTTAAGGAACAGCGCAGTTGCTGAGGTCCTTTCCTAAGGAAGTGAGCAGGGCAGTGGGGACTAAGTGGAGAGTCTCTGGCTACACGTGGAAAGAAGCCCACGGTGTTATAGAAAGGGGAACTTTTGCATTACTTTATTTAAATGTTTGAATTACTAAGCATTTTTCTCAAATTCTGTTGCTAACTTTAAAATTAATACTCTCATGCACTTTGCTCAGAAAATGCCTTGGGTCACAAAACCCAAATGCACACGTGGATTGCTGGAGTAAATCTTTGAAGGTTGTGAAAGTACCTTTTTTCCTGTGGCCAGCAGAGGGTGCTCTGTGCCTATCTTCACCGAAGTCAACGAGAAAGGCTACTCTTAGCATACAGTATGAGTATTCTACTCTTCCGATGTAAAGAAAGTAACTCTATAAATAGTAGTCAAAATAGGCCTCAAAACTGCCATTAACGTATTCACTTTTGTGGTCTTTGAAAGGGTTTGAGTTGGTTTTTAATAGGACTAAGAAAATAAGCCAGCTTTTTTGTTGTTTTTTCATTTCAGTCAAAAGTAATGAGACCTCCCTATAAATTTAAAAGTTAGGTCAGCTAGATATTCAAACATGTTCTGATTTCTGAAAGGGTGGGGAAAAATCAGTGTGTTGTCGGCTCAAGCAGTGCTTCTTGGACTGTAAGATTGATAGTCTGAGATTTTGTAATCCTATCAACTTTACACAGGGCTGGGATTTAGCTCAGTTGGTAGAGCGCCTCTGTGCAGTCTCTGAGGTACCAGGTTCGATTCCTGGCACCACAAAAATGGGAGAAGGAGTGGCAATCCACTCCTGAGGCAATCCTGAAACAGTAGTCAGCCGTTGAAAACCCTATAAGGGTCTCCATGAGTAGGGCATAACTCAATGGCACCTACACATCATTGCCAGAACTGGGGTCTGAGTCAGAATGGATTAACCCATATACTGACAGTCTTGAAGGGGGCTCTTGACAAAGTGCCCTTGCCACCTGTGGCTTGGACACGGGGACCACTGCTATTGATTCATGTTCATTTTCCGCAGAACTGTTTTCTCCTTTTTCAAAATCTTGGTTCTAGGTAATGTTACACCCTTCCTAATCCCCAATCTTTGGTGATAATTTTTTTTAGATCAAGATTCCAAGTTTACACTGTGTAATGATGTGTAAACATCATAGCTGAACCATATAGGAAACTTATGATTACTTTTTCTTCCCTATGTAACTTTTTGGTTTCCTTGGAGTTACAACTATTTTGACTTTTCTGCTTTAGTTTTCTATATGTTTATGCATAATTCAACCTCTGACTCTTTACCACTGTTCCATATCTCCACTCAAAATGTTCAGATGAATGAGGTGCTTTATCAGTTTCATTTTACTGAAGAAATCCCTCGTATATCCTTCTGACTGGTTGATACCTTGCCTGCCTCCTGAGATCTATTTATGTATGTTGGACCTTATGTTTCGTATATATGGGTATGCTATACACACACACACGGTTTCCTTCCTTATTTTATGATGCACATACTCTAGTAGCTTCCTGAGGAAGAGGGCATAAGATGTATTTTTTGAGGCTTTGCATGTCTGAAAAGGTTTTTCCTACCCTCACACTTAATTGATAGGTTGAGTAGGTATTAAATTATATGTCGGAAATAGTATTTCTTCAGACATACGAAAGCATTATTCCACTGTCTTCTGGCTTCTAATGTTGCCCCTAAGTTTTGTATATGACCTTTATTTTCTCTGGAAGTTTGAGTTACAGTTGTCCCTTGGTATCCGTGGAAGATTGGTTGCAGGCCCCCCTGTAGATATCATTGATGCTGCATAGAAAGTGGTGTATATCCTACACACATCCTTCCATCTAAATCATCTCTGAATTACTCATAATACCTGATTCAGTGTCAATGCTTGGTAAATGGGTATTATACTATATTGCTTAGGGAATAATGATGAGGAAAAAGTCTGTACATGTTCAGTGCAGGCACAGTTGGGATTTTTTTGGTGTGTGGTTTTTGTTTGTTTGTTTTTGAGACAGGGTCTTGCTGCATAGCCCAGGCTGGCCTCAAACTCATTATGTGGCCCAAACTGGCCTTAAACTCAACATCCTCTAGTCTCAGCCTCTTGAATGCTAGGATTTTAGGCATGTGTCCAGCCTCTCGAAATTTTCCTTTTTGATCCAAGATCGGCTGAATCCATGGATGTGGAACTCCTGGATATGGAGGGCTGACGGTACCTTCTCTTTATGACCAGTGTTCTGAATCTTGTTGTAAAGTTTGTTTTTGTTTTTCTATCCACCATGTGGGCACTCAGTTGGACCCTTCCAAGTAGAAATTCACATCTTTCAATCCTGGGAGATTTTCTTGAGTTATTGATGGTTAAGTTTCTTCCAGCCTGAAGCCATAGCCCTGTGGCATCTGATCCTGTCAGATCTTGGAAGCTGAGCAGTACTGCTGGTTAGTACTTGGATGGGAGACTGCCTAGGAGCACCAGGTGCTATAGGCTTGGGAGACAGACCCAGCAACCTACTCCCAAAAATCAATTCGCCATTGAAAACCCTATGAACAGCAAAGAAGCACTGACAATAGTGTTTTTCGCCTGTTGTACATAGGGTCACTATGACTCGGATACTAACTCAACGGCACCTAACAACAAGTTTCTTCCATGTTTTTTTTTTTTCCTGGTGTTTCTGTTGTTCAGTTATTGAATGTCCTTCATTGTCCCTTTAAGTGACTTGCCATCTCTCGTATTTTTCACCCTTTTTATTTTTGCTGCTTTCTTGGAATGTTCTTCAACTGTTATCTTCCAGGTTTTCTATAGAGTTAAATTTTTTCTGCCTACAGCCATAGCCCTGTGGCATTCGATCCCGTCAGATCTCAGAAGCTAAGCAGGGTCCGGGCCTGGTTAGTACCTGGATGGGAGACCGCCTGGGAACACCAGAAGCTGTAGGCTTGGGAGAAGGACCTGGCAACCCCCTCCCAAAAGTCAATCTGCCATTGAAAATCCTATGAACAGCAGAGAAGCACTGACAATAGTGTTTCCCCTGTTGTACAGAGGGTCGCTATGAGTCGGATACCGACTCGACGGCACCTAACAACAAATTTTTTCTGCTGTCATATTTACAACTTTTTCCCTGAAGATTCTTTTATTATATCTCATTCCTGCTTTATGGTTGCATTATCTTGTTTTTTCTCTGATATTAAAGTAGGTGTTTGAAATTTTCTTCCATCTGCAATTTTTCCTCTAGTTAGCTTTTTCTGTTTGTTTTTTCCTGCCTTCTTTCCTTTGTTGTCTAGTAGCCCCTGGCTGTCTAGTCATGTTTAAGGGTGGAAGACTGTGGGTGTGGAGGAGCTTGTAGATGGTGAATGTTCACTGTAATTGTTTTCCTTGGACTACTTAGTTGGAGAAACCATTCCAATATTGGTTCTCTTTTGTTATAACATTGCCCAGTAAAGATTGCTTGTCTCCTGCCGAGAGGGTGAAGGCCTGATTGTGGGCTGGGGTGTAGCTCAGTGGTAGAGCAGTTGGCTAGCATGTTCGAGGGTCTGTCCATCTCCCTACCAGAGGGAGAAAAAAAAGTAATCGAAGGCCTGATTGCTTGTATTACAAGAACCATGTTGGGGGAGAGAGCAGAAGGTCCCCCTGTTATATGGATGACACTCTTAGTTCCACTGTGCCTTGTGTATTCCCCTAGTCCAGGCATCCTGTGTTTGAAGCTCTGCAGCAGATAAGCCTAGTCATTTGCCATAGTGAGGGAGCAGCAGTCATCTACAGCTAAGGATGGAAACTGAGATCCTAATATTTCTTAAGTTCACTTTCACAGAATTTCTTTTTTAGTATCCCTGCTTGATCCCCACCTCCAGAGCTTTCTGGTGCCAATTTCTAAGGGTTTCTTTTGAGTGAGACATGTAAAGCAGGGCAGGCATGGTAGATTCTGGAATATAAATCAGGTTGATGCTTGCCTCTCCCCACCACTAGCCTAAAATTCAGTTTTCTGAGGTCTTGTAAATTATTTTCCACTCTATCAGCTTCCAGTGTATCTTAGTTATTATTTCTCATCCTTGGAGTTCATAATTTTTTTTAAAAATCCTTTTATTATTGTTTTAGAAAAGGAATAAAATTAGATACATAGGTTCAGTTCACCACCTTTTTTTTTTTTTTTTTTTTTTTTGTGGTGCTGGATGTTGAACCCAGGGCCTTGCGCTTGCATGCTCTGCAAGTGCTGGACCACTGAACTGCATCTTCAGCTTATTTTTTTACTTTTTGAGACAAGGTCTTGCTAAATTACGCAGACTGCCTGTGGTCTCGAAATTCCCATCCTCCTCCCTCTGCCTCCCAAGTCGCTGGGATTGCAGGCGTGGACCACCACACTCAGCTCAGTTCACCATCTTATGTAGAAGTCTTTTTGGTTGTAGTCTTTTTTAAGATTTTTATGTCTATAGTCACTAGTTTAACATGATTAACTTTTTTCCATTCCCCTTTTACAGTTCCTGATGAGCATCTGTTATCGTAAGTACATACTCTGTTGTATTTGATTTTTTTTTATTAACCATTAGTATAAGAGCCAAATCCTTTCAATATCAACTTTTGATTTTCAAAATTAGTGGCGCATGCCTGTAATCCCAGTGGCTAGGGAGGCGGAGGCGGGAGGATCACAGGTTTGAGACCAGAGGCAGTCTGCGTAATTTAATGAGACCCTGTCTCAAAAAAAAAGTAAAACAAATGGGCTGGAGGCGCAGCTCAGTGGTCCAGCACTTGCAAAGCATGCAGGCACGAGGCCCTGGGTTCAACCCCCATTACCCACCCCCCCCGAAAAATTAGTCTTACCAAATTAGGAACAAAATTTTTTTGATGATTGTTAAAAATCTCAACTATCCAGGTGCCGTGGTGCATGCCTCTAATCCCAGGAACTCAGGAGGCAGAGTCAGGAGGATCATGAGTTCAAGGCCAGAGGCAGCCTGCATAATTTAGCAAGACCCTGACACAAAATAAAAAAACAAAAACACTCTGGAATTGCAGCCCAGTGGTAGAACACTTGCAAAGTATGTGAAGCCCTGGTTTCAACCCCCAAGTACTGCAAAAAAGAAAAAGAAAAAAATGAATAAGGAACACTTTGGACAGTACAAGACATTCCCATATTGTCCTATTTGCCACTCTTTAATGTTTTAGAAATTGTAGCTGCTTTTCTTATGAAAAAGTTAGAAGTATACTTATCTTCCAGGAAAGATAGTTATTTACAGATGATATAACTACTTAAAAAAGAATAGAGTAGCCAGTTATTTAAAAAATACAGAAATAAAATATCATTCTCATTTATACCACAAAATGCAAAAATATAATTGGACTCTCAATAGCAACAAACTAGTGAAAGCTACCTAGGAATAAGTGACACTCAATCTCATATACGTTTACATTTAAAAGTCCTAAAAGAGTGTTAGGGTATAGCTCAGTGGTGGAGCACATGCACAAGGTCCTAGGGTGATCCTCAGCACTGCAAAAAAATAAAAATAAAAAATAAAACTGAGAGTAGACATCAGCCTATAGTAGAGTCTACCGTGGTGACAGAAATGGAGTAAAACCCCAGGGTGCTCAATGTGATGATGTGACACGACTCAAAATGAGGAGAAACAACTGTAAACATCCATTAATAATTGGAACATGGAATGTACGTAGTATGAATCTAGGCAAATTAGAAATTGTTAAAAGAGAAATGGATCGCATAAACATTGACAGTCAAGGCATCAGTGAGCTAAAATGGACTGGCATAGGCCATTTTGAGTCAGACAGTCGTATGGTCTACTATGCTGGGAATGATAAACTAAAGAGAAATGGGGTTGCATTCATCTTCAAAAAAGACATTTCAAGATCTGTCATGAAATACAATGTTGTCAGTGATAGAATAATATCCATACGTCTACAAGGAAGGCCAGTTAATATGACTATTATTCAAATTTATGCACCCACCACTAAGGCCACAAATGAAGAAAGGGAAGACTTCTATCAGCTTCCGCAATCTGAAATAGATCAAACATGCAATCAAGACATACTGATAATCACTGGTGACTGGAATGCAAAGGTTGGAAACAAAGAAGAAGGCCCAGTAGTTGGAAAACATGGTCTTGGTGACAGAAATGAAGCTGGAGATCGCATGATAGAATTTTGTCGGACCAATGACCTTTTCATTGCAAATACATTTTTTCAACATCATAAACGGAGACTATACACATGGACTTCACCAGACGGAACATACAGAAATCAAATTGACTACGTATGTGCAAAGAGACGATGGAAAAGCTCTGTACAAAATGTCAAAACAAGACCAGGTGCTGACTGTGGATCAGACCATCAACTTCTCATATGCAAG
>VMDO01001287.1:0-164118 GCA_007922755.1 Pedetes capensis
AAAAAAAAAAAAAAAAGAAAAGTAAAGATACCACATTGAAGACAAAAGTGTGCCTGACTCATGCCATGGGATTTTCAATATCATATAGTTGTGAAAGCTACCCATTGAATAAGAGAGAGGAGAAGAATTGATGCTTTTGAAGTATGGTGCTGGAGACGAATATTGAATATACCATGGACTGTCAAAGGAACCAACAGATCTGTCTAGAAGAAGTGCAACCAGACTGCTCCTTGGAAGCAAGGGTGGCTAGAATGTATCTTACGTATTTTGGATATATTATCAGGAGGGACCAATCCCTGGAGATGAACATCATGTTTGGGAGAATGGTGGGTCAGTGAAAAAAAGTAAGACCCTCAAGGAGATGGATTGACATAGTGATTGCAACAATAGGCTTAAAAAAAAAATGTGCCTGGCACACAATCGAGGAGTGTTTTGCTCTGCTGTACATAGGGTCATTATAAGTCGGACCTGATTCTATGACACCTAACAACAATAACATTAATTTCATTGCTTAGATGATCTTAGATCCTAGTGATTGATCTAGAAGTTAGTTTTCCCTTGAATGCTATGTTGTTAGGTGCTGTAGAGTTGGGTCTGACTCATAGTGATCCTATGTATCCTATGTACAATGGAACAAAACACTCCCCAACAGTATGCCATACCCAGGGCTTTGTCAGTATTTCTCTGCTATTCATAGGGTTTTTAATGGCCCATTGTTTTTGGGTGGTTTTGTGAATGGATCACTACATCCTCCTATTTTTGAGGTGCTGAGGATTGAACCTGGGGCCTCAAAGAATGTAGAGCAGCACTCTACCAAGTGAGCCAAACCAATGGAATACTGTTATTTCATCAAAAAGCCAGCATCTCAATGATAGCACTGAATTAATAAAAGTTCGTTGAATTCCTTAAGTGTTTGTGGAGTGGAACTAATACCTTACAGTTGCTGCAAATGTTTTAGATTTTTAAGTCAAGAAGTCTTTCCCACGTCTATTTATAATTGTATTTTGGAGGGGGAAGAAAAGAATGACTTTAACAGTAATAATAATAAAGGATAACTTGTACCAGACATTTGCTATGTGCCAGGTACTGTTGCAAGTGCTTTATTATTTCATTTAATCCTTACAACAGCTTTATTAAGTCCTACTCCTGTTCCTATGTTTGTATGTTTGTTTATTGCAGCACTGGAAGGTTGAATCCAGGCCCTTTCACATGCTAGGCAAGTGCTCTATCACTGAGCTGCACCTCCAGCCCCTTTTTTATTTTTTTGAGACAGGATCTCGCTCAGTTGCTCAGGCTGCTTCTGGCCTCAAACCTGTGATGCTGGATTACAGGTGAATTCCACATTGCCTGGCTGCTCCTGTTTTTAGGTCAGGAAAATGCAGAAGCCTTTGGGACCATGGTTAGTATTTAAATCACAGAAATGGTACAAATGTTTTTCCTTCTTTCCTTCCTTCCTCCTCTTTTTTTTTTTTTTTGGTGGTACATGGGGGTTGTTCTACCACTGCGCTACATGCCCTGCCCACTTACTATTATTTTTTTTATTTGGAGACGAGAATCTTCCTAAGTTATGCAGGCTGCCTCTGGCCTTGAATTTGCAGTCCTCTTGCTTCTACTTCCTGAGCCAATGGGATACTAGGCCAAATGTTAGTTTCTTTATATAATTTTTTCCCTCTATAAAATGGGAAGTTGAGTGGAATGAGAGAGAGAAGGGATGATTTACAGTTTATCCTTCTAGTTTAAAAAAATAATCTTGGTATCCTTTAGCTCATGTACCTCGTGTTAGCATTACCTGATCTGTACCTACTGATAAACAGAAGTGCAACCTTTTTTGTTATTCTCCCCCCACCCCCAATACTGAGGTGTTGAACCCAGGGTCTTATGCATGCTAGGCAAGTGCTGTCCCACTGCACGGTACCCTCAGCCCCCTTTTTTATTTTTATTTTTTTGAGACAGGGTTGTACTAAGTTGCACAGGGCTTTCTCTGGCGTCAAACTTGTCATCTTCCTGCCTCTTAGTAGCTGGGATTACTGGCATGGGCCATGGCATCCTGGTACAACTGGAACTTTTGATGAATTTATAGACTTCAGTGCTGAAAGGGATACTCCAAAAATTGATCTCCTTTTACTGAAGACAAAGTGGAGATAGAGAGGGCTAGATCATTACAAAAATGGCTTATTTGTGCCAGAGCAGGGCTAGTGTTTGGCTGTCTTGCCTGCCTGGTGTATTACTTTATTGATGTCTTAACATTAGGAAATTGTGTTAACATCAATTAAGGTTTAGAAATAGAACTTCATATATCTCCTTCAAGCTTCAGGATATGTCAAAGAAATAATAACATCATGAAAAGTTGATTTTGAAATGTTGAATTTATTTCTGTAATTTACTGTCATGAATGTCATGCTTATGAGTTGAAAAGAGGGAGCTAAGAGGATTTTTGAACGGGTTAGGAAATTTAGGTTCTAGGAAATGAGAGAAGAGATGTGGCAGGGAGAACAATTTTAATAGTCTAGAATTTTGAGGTGATTAAGAAGACTTGAACTAGGTCTGTGGAAGTTTGAGAAATGTCCTGGTGACTGATAAAATTGGTTGGGATGAGAATTTGGGGAAGTGTGGTAAAGTCTAAGCTTAGGCGTCATCCCCGGGCATTTCTGGCTTGGGGGATGACAACTGTTAGTACCTGGAACCTGTGTGGGAAATTTAGAAGAAAGCAGGTTTCAGAGAGACAATAGTATGTTACAGTTTGACATCTTGGATTTGATGGAGCTTATAGAAGGGCATTCTGGTGGATATTGACAATGAGGATTTGGATAGGTGGATCTGTGGTTCAGAAGACTATTCTGGAGTTGAAAGTTTGCTGGAGTAGGGAGGAATCACCATTTAGAAAGTACATGTGAAGCCATGTGTGTGAATGAGACTAACACACCCCAAGATAGACCTTTCTTGACATTGACTTCATTCAGGGGAACATGCCAGACAGAGCCTATATAATTTTCATCTGTTTTATGATCACTTGCTGGGAAAATATTTGCCAGTACTGGGTAATCTGAAATATATGAATGGGTTACTGATTTTTGTTGTTATTTTTTGTTTCTGTTTCTCTTACTGTTTTTTGAGACAGGATCTTGGCTATAAGGCCTGGCCTGGGCTCAGACTCACCATGTAGCTCAGGGTGGCCTAGAACTCATGTTCCTCTGGCCTCAGCCTTCCAAATGCCGGAATTATAGGTGTGTACCACAGTGCCTTTTTTTCTTTTTTTTCAGTAGTGGGGAATTGAACCCAGGGCCTCACATGTGCTTTTGCAAGTGTTCTTACCACTGAGCCACACTCCCAGCTCATTTTTACTTCTCAGTTTTGAGACAGAGTCTCACCAAGTTACACAGGCTGCCTCTGGCTTCAAACTTTCAATCCTCTTGCCTCTATCTCCCGAGTCGCTGAGATTACAGGCGTGCACCGCTGTGCCTGGCTGTACTGAGTATTTTTGTTAGTGTGTATTTACATTCTTTATCTCCCTTACTAGCCCGCCACTTTTGCCATCAAGTTTCTAGTTTCTCCTGTAAAGAAGTGTCTCTGCTCTTGTTTGTGTCCCATTAGGGGATTTATTGTACAGTTCCTTTTATCTAGTAAGTTTTCTAGTTTCTCTATTAGATTGGAAGAATCTGGGGATAACCAGTTGCATTCATCTTTGTTTCCCTTAGGCAATCTAGTACATTACCCTGTCCATTGAAAACACTATGAATATTTGCTGAATTTAATTTTTGAATATAGGAAACTTTCACATCTAAGAAAAAGCAATTTTTCCCCCCAGTCCTAATTGTAGAGTTGTATTGGTTGTTGCTTTTCTGTCTTAAGTCACCAGATTTGAATAGCCTTTTAAATTTTCCTTTCAAATTAATTTCATAGATATGATTATCTAGCTTTACTTTTGATTTTAAAGATATTGGGGTGAAAGGTTAAAGATGTGTATCTCTTTGTTGCCACAGGATGGATTTCTGAAGCTGGAAAACGGTACTGAGCTTTGGGCATTAATGACTACTATGTTAGGAAAGATTAAAGCCCAGAATTGTGTTTCTAGTAAGATAGTAACTTGAAAGACATTTAGGGACTAATTTTTTTCCTTCTGTTGAGGTACTTGATTTTAGAGTTTAGCCAAACCATTTTATTCTGAGGATTTAGAAAAATGTACAAGTTTCTGTTCTGTTGTTATGGCCAGCAAGTCAGGTCTAACTCACAGCGACTGTGTACAACAGAGCAAAATACTCCCCAATTCTGTGCCAAGCACATAATCTCTTTTATGTTTAAGCCCATTGTTGCAATCACTGTGTCAATCCATCTAGTTGAGGGTCTGTCTTTTTTTGTTGACCTGCCGCTGTCCCAAACATGATGTCATTCTCCAGAGGACTCTGGTTGCATTTCTTCTAGGACAGATCTGATGGTTCTTTTGACAGTCCATGGTATATTTAATATTCGTATTCAGCACCATAATTCAAAAGCATCAATTCTTCTCTTGTCTCTCTATTCAGTGTCCAGCTTTCATAACTATATGATGCAATTGAAAATACCATAGCATGAGTCAGGCCAAACTTCGTCTTTGATGTGATATCTTTATTTTTCACTATACAGAGTTTTTTGCAATAGCTTTTCCCAATGCAATACTTCTTTTGATATCTTGACTGCTACTTCCATGGGTGTTGATTGTAGAACCAAGTAAAGCAAAATCTTGGGCAACCTCAATCTTTTCTCCATTTATCATGAAGTTCCTTACTGATCCAGTTGTAAGGATTTTTGTTTTGTTGTTGTTGAACTGCATTCCATACTGAAGGCTGTTTTCTTTGATTTTCATCAGTAAATGTTTCAAATCCTCGTCACTTTTAGCAGAGTTGTGTCATCTGCATAAGGCAGATTGTTAATGAATATTCCTCTAATCATGATGTATGCTGTTTTTTTTTTTTTTTTTTTTTTTGTGGTACTGGGGGTCAAACCCAGGGCCTAGCACTTCCAGCATCTTGAATTATTTGCTCAATGTAGAGATTGAAGAGGTACAGTGAAAGGATACAGTCCTAATGCACACCTTTCTTGACTTTAAAACAGGCATGTTTCCTTGTTCTGTTGGAATGACTGCCTCCAGGTCCATGCACAGATTCTTCTTGAGGACAATTAAATGCTCTGATATTTCCTATCTTTGCAATGTTATCCATAATTTGTTATGATCCACAGAGTCAAATGCCATTACACAGACAGTAAAACATAGACATCTTTCTGGAATTCTCTGCTTTTGGCTAATATCCATCTGACATCAGCAGTGATGTCCCTGGTTCCCTGTCCTCTTTTGAACTGGCTTGATTTTCTGGCTGTTCCCTGTCTGTATACTGTTGCAGTTGCTTTTGAGTGATCTTTAGCCTAATTTTACTTGCATGTGATAATAGTGATATCATTTGATAATTTCCACATTTGACTGGATCCCCTTCTTTGGGAATAGGCACAAATATGGGTCTCTTCCAGTCAATTGGCCAGGTAGCTGTTTTCCAAATCTCTTGGCATAAACATGTTAGCACTTCCAGTGCTGCATTTATGTGTTGAAACATCTCTACTGGTATTCCATCAGTTCTTGGAGCCTTGTGTTTCACCAATTCCTTCAAGGCAGCTTCCACTTCATCTTCAGTGCCATTGGTTCCTGATCATATGCACCCTCTTGAAATGGTTGGTCATCCACCAGTTCTTTTTGGTGTATTCTTTCCATCTTCCTTTGATGTTTCCTGTGTCGTTTAATATTTTCCTTGTAGAATCCTTCACTATTGCCATTCAGACTTAAATTTTTCCTTTAGTTCTTTAAACTTGAGTAAAATAGAGTGTGTTCTTCCCATTTGTTTTCCTATCTCCAGCTCTTTGTACATGTCATTATAATATTTGATTTTTTCTTCTCGAGCTGCCCTTTGAAGTATTCTGTTTAGTTCCCTAACTTCATCACGTCTTCCTTTTACTTTAGCTGCTTGATGTTCAAGGTCGTTTCAGAGTCTCTTTTGACATGTAATTTCATCTTTTCTTTTTTTCCTGTCTTTTTAATAACCTTTTGCTTTCCTCATGAGTGATGTCTTTGATGTCATGCCACAATTCATCTGGTTTTCTATCATTAGGGTCTAATGCATGAAACCTATTCTTGAGGTGATCTCCAAACTCAGGTAGGATATACTCAAAGTCATACTTTGGCTCTCATACACTTGTTATAATTTTCTTCAGTTTCAGTTTGAACCTGCATATGCGCAGCTGGTGGTCTGATCCACAATCATCACCTGGTCTTGTTTTGACTTTGATATTGAGCTTTTCCATTGTCTGTTTCCACAAATTTCCATTGTTTCTTTCCTGTTTGTTCCATCTGGCAAATTTCATGTTGTGTAGTCACCGTTTATGTTGGTGAAAAAATGTATTCATAATGAAAAGGTCATTGGTGACAAAATTCTATCATGTCATCTCCTGCATCATTTCTGTCAGTAAGGCCATATTTTCCAATTATTGAGCCATCTTCTTTGTCTCCACCAATTTTTGCTTTCCAGTCTCCAGTTATTATCATTACATACTGATTGCATATTCAGTCTATTTCAGATTGCAGAGGTTTGTAAAAATCTTCCCTGTCTTCATTTGTGGACTTAGTCGTGGGCATGAAAATTTGAACAGTAGTCATATTAACTGGCCTTCCTTTTAGGCGTATGGATATTATTCTATCACAGCATTGTACTTCAGAACAGATCTTGAGATGTCTTTTTTGATAAATGCAATCCCATTTCTCTTTAATCTGTCATTCCCAGCGTAGTAGGACATGTGCTTTATCAGATTCCAAATGGCCCATGTCAGTCCATTTTAGCTCACTGATGCTAGAATGTTGATGTTTATGTACTCCATTTCCCTTTTAATGATTTCTTAATTTCCTGGGCTCATACTACATACATTACATGTTCTAAGTATTAAAGTACATTTATAGTTTTTCTTCTTATTTTGAGTTGTGCAAATGGAGGTCTCCAGGGCTTTACTCCATTCCTGTTATTAATTAAGGTAGACTCTACTTTGAGGAGGCAACTGTTCCCAAGTTGTCCTTCAAGTGTCTTCTAACCTGGAGGGCTCATTTTCTGGCACTATATCTGACGGTATTTTTCTTCTACTCATAGGATTTTCAGTGGCTAATTGTTTTGGGAGTGCATTAGCCATGTCCTTCTTCCTAGTCTGTCTTTGTTTGGAAGCTCAACTGAAACCTGTCCACTATGGGTGACTCTACTGGTATTTGTAATACTGGTGGCATAGCTTTCAGCATCAGAGGAACACAGAAGCCCCCACAGTATGGCAGATTGACAGACATGTGGGGGTGTTTCTGTTTATAAACAATATATATAGCAACATAAAGATATATAAGGATATTGACACACACATTTCTATTTATAAACTATGTCAATATGCCTATATATCTTTCTATAGCTATAGATCTATATATACATATTTTGAGACAGGATCTCACTGAGTTGTCTTTACTTCCCAAATTGTAGGGATTACAGGTATGTGCCTCTGTGCCTCCTAGAAACATTTTTATTCAGAAAAGGAGAATGGAGAAAAAAAATCAGCCATAATACCCATATTTAGAGAAAATCACGGAGAAAATAGATGAAAATGTGCTTTTTCAGGTATTGGCGTATAGCTAAACTCATTCTGAGAGTATAGTTTAACATATTTGAAAAATATGGTATTATATGGTATTAGTGCGTGGTAAGGGGCTGGGATTTTAGCTCAGTGGGTAGAGCGCTGCGCTATAGTCTCTGAGGTCCCAAGTTCAATTCCCAGCACTGCAAAAATGGGAGAAGGGCCTGGCAATCCACTCCCAAGGCAATCCCGAAAAACAGCCATTGAAAACCCTACGAGGGTCGCTATGAGTCGGATACTGACTCAACGGCACTTAACAACAACATCAACAACAACAGGGCATGGTAAACCCACAAAATACTCGATTAAATTGGTGTACCAGAATTTAATCATTCCATCGTGGCTGGATTTTACGTGGCTTCTAATTTTGTAACATTTTCTTTATTTCTGTCTTTTTTCTTTTTTATTAATTTATTTTAAATTTATTTAATTTTATGTTTGAGACAGGGTCTCAGTGTGTAGCCCAAGCTGAACTGGGCCTTACTATGTAGACCAGGCTGGCCTCTAACTCACATTGGTTCTCCTGTGTCAGCCTCCTGAGTGCTGGGATTACAGGCATGGACCACCATGCCCGGCTCAAAGGTACATTTTCATGGCCTTTCCTGCTTCTATATTTCATTTTTATAAAATCGAGATTTTCAAAGGGGATAAGAAAAAGGTACATTCTCCCTGTGGGTCTTTTCAGTTACGTCTGCTTCTCACTAATAAATTTCTGAAAAAAGGTAGTTTCTACTGGTCTATCACACTCTCTCTTGAGGATGGTATGGAACACTTTCTGAAATGACTTTGAAAGCTCTTTGAGTGCATTTACACAAACTCCTTGGTCTATATGACTTGCTGTCTTTTAGTCTTTTAAATGATAGCAAAAAAAAAAATTACTCTTGCTGACCCCTACTGGGAGCAATTTATAATTTTTTTCTTTTTTTCTCCCATCTTTTCACCAAAACACCTGTATTACTGAAAGACTGTCCCAAATCTAATCAGTTTATTTAGGTTCTTAACCAAGAACTCTAAAGATGCTGATCAAAGCTTGTAATTGGCATGAAACAACTTTGTAATGTGAGTAAAAATGACTTTTAAAAGCTTTTTTAAGTTATACATTCTAATTGGGGGAATTTGTTGTCCTCAGGCTGGTAATCACAGGTCCTTGTGCCATATATTGTACACATGAGCACACTAACAAAAACGGGTAATAAGTATCATACATAAAAGATAAATAATACATGGTCTAATGTATTCAAGGGATGTCTCCTAGTTCTCACAGGCATACAATACAGAGAGGGACACAGAGACAGATTTAAGACGCTCTACAGGAGAGAACCAAATGAGGGTGATGTAAAGACAAAAAATATCCTGTGCTCTTAAGATGCAGTGGAAAGGGCATTTAGAAGCTTCACGGACCAAGGAGCTTCCAGGCACACCAGTAACGTGTGTGGATGTCAGTGTGTGTAACGAGTGGCCTTCAAGGTTGAAGAGAACAAAACAGGCCAAGACAGCCATAGATGTACTGTTGAGCAGACAATGGGAGCTAGGTGCCGTGGCGCAGTGCTGCACGCTGGTAATCTCAGTGACTCAGGAAGCGGAAGCAAGCTGATCCGAGTTTGAGGCCAGAGGCAGCCTACATAATTTACTGAGAACCTGACTCAAAATAAAAAATAAAAAATGGGCTGGAGGTGCAGCCCAGTGGTAGAACTCTTACAAAGTATGTGCAGGGTCCTGTGTTCAGCCCCCTCAGTACCACAAAATATGAACTTACCCAAATAAATGCCAGCATCAGCTTAATGCTCCTGGTATAATACTGCTACATTAATGCAGCGTGTTTAACTCTTTTCTGACTGTTTACAAAACACCCATAGTCTGTACTATTATGGAAGTATTACATTGCTGCATTAGAATCCTTCTTAAGGTAAAGTTTTGAAATACAGAAAATTTACATCTACACTACCATGGATGGGTTATTATCATAAAAGATCTACAACCAAACTCTTTTCCTCAACAGCCTGTAATTTTTCAAAAGAAGGCAGCTGCTTCTGACATGAGTATCTTGGATTGTTCAAGAAGAGGCTTATAAATGGTTTCAACCAAAGTGTGCCGCTTTTATGGTGGGAATGTCAGGATTTGCTCCTTGAAATTATGCCTAATTCTCCTCAACTGGCTATTGCAAAACTTGCACTATTTGAAGTTAGGGTTTTATTAGCCAAGATGTTCTGAGTAGAAGTCCTGTCTGTCCCTTTCTTTCTGGTGTACTGGGGATTGAACCCAGGGCTGCCTAGCATGCTTGACAGGTGGTAGTCTATCATTGAGCTGCATCCCTAGCCCTAGAAGTTTTCTTGTTTTGACTTTTGTGACTTGTTTCACATAATAGCATACAATAATCTCTCTAAACTTGTAAGATGGAGATAATAAAAGCTACAGTTCAGTAAGAATTCTTGTAAAGCGTCAGGCTGATGCCTGACATATAGTAAAGATTCAATAAATGGAAACTGACAAATTATTTTGTCCATTTTCTTATGTATGCATTTTGAAATTTCTTTAACCTCCAAGCTGAATAAAGAACTATCATCAATCTGTTTTGTTCCTCCAGAGAACCAGAAATTGTAGATGAAAAATGTCAGAGGCTCAACAGGACATGCAGTTTTCTGAGAAATGCCTGTACTATTTTTCCACAGGAACACTGATGACCTCTGACTCATCACACTGAATTCCCTTCCTGAACCTTTTCACCTTCAGATTCTGTGGCCACAGCCTTGAAACTATGTACTGTTAATGTTTTTTTTTTTTTTAATGTTTTAAAATTGAAATGTTATAGTCTTGGGCTGGCTTTTCTGCCTTCAGTCTGCTTTCAAGGCTATAATCACAAAGCTAGAACCCTGAAAAATGATATGAAAGGTGATGCAGGTTGATCAGATGGAAGTTATTAATGTTGTCATAGAAATATGGACACTTGTAAATTGCATTTATGCTTAACAAATAATGTGGACATAATAGGTTATGTAATTAAGAATCCTTAATGCCCTGCCTTATATTGCTCCTCTCCCCCTTAGATTTCACTTTAAGGAAATGACGTTAGGAAGAAGGCATTGTTTTTGTTGCAGTTTAAAAAATATGACCTTGACATTTGTAAAGGTGGAGAAGGGGAATTATTACTTGGAGCTCTGCCAGCCACCTTATGCCATGTGGACTCACAGTCCCTGCATTCAAAAGCATTTTCTGTTATTCTTGAAGTATGGTTTGTCAGGTTGCCTATAAAAAACAAAAGCTAATGCCCAAGTGGCACCTCACTTGTTTGATAGAAAGGCAAGAAGCAGATAGGACTTTACTGCTCAGCCAAGCCAAAGAAAAATGGTCCTGTATCTGTTTATGTGCTTGGATTTGGAGCTAGCTTGGAGGCTACAAACCTGGCTGTATAGCAGGCAGTGATCTGGCTAGCTGAGGTTTGTTACAGAAAGAAAAAGAAGGAAGGAAGGTTGATCTCTTAGTCTCTACCCAAGCCATTCTTTGTACCAGAAGGAACCTTGATAGATGGAGTTGAGGGAGACTCTGAAAAATGCTACATGTTCCTAGAATTTGAGGGGCTGTGGATGGTTTGCCATGTGTATTTTTGCTTCCTCAACAAAACTTCAATGTTTTTAAAACTCCATCTGCTTTTCATTTCCTGGTTGAAATTTTAGAGCTCACTGTAACTGAAGCAGTTGGGTTGGTATTAACAAACATCCTAGATTTTCAGTTACTATTTGGTTATAGGATAAAAACCAAGAATTCCTCAGGTATGGCATTAACGGATTTTATGATACAGCCCAGCTGGGATTCTAGTCAAATCACACTGTCAGATTGTATTCTGCTTCTGCTCTCTGTTCATTCCTTTAATATTGCTGTATCCTCTGCATATGTTTCTTAAATAGTTCTGTTTAGTGATTGCATCTTCCTCCCCATGTCCCTGCCCCAATGATTGCTGCTTGTCTTCTCTAACATTGATGACAGCCTTTGAGCACTGTCACTGTCTTAAGTATGTCATGTCACTGAATCCTCACAAGCCTACAGATGAAGTTGGCTCAGAAAGCCAGGTGTGGTGGCTTACACTGTTCTTCCAGTGACCTGGGAGGCGGAAGCGGGAGGTTCGCAGGTTCAAGGCTAGAAGCAGCCTGCCTAACTCAGAGAGACCCTGTCTCAAGATTAAAAAAAATTTAAAAATGGGCTTGGGGATGCAGCACAGTGGTAGAGCATGTGGAAAGATATGCGAAGCCCTGGGCTCAACCCCTAGATATAGCCAAAAATAAAATAAAATAAAAAGACTAGTGTGATGTCCCTATCTAAACTAACACCGTTATTAGGTAATGGTGCCAGAATTTAAACCTATTCTGATATAAAAATTTCCACTTTTACTGCTCTGTACTATTACCCAGTTGTGTCTTGTTCATATGTTTCCAGTTAGTTTTTCCAAAAAAATGTTGCTTGAACCCCCGCCCCCCCAGGTTTTAATCCTTTTTGAGATAGGATCTCACTGTGTAGCCCAGACTGGCCTTGAATACCCAATCCTCTTGCCTCAGCCTCTCCAGTGCTGGGATTACAGGTGTATGCCCCCAAATCCAGTCTAATTTTTTTTTTAAATTGTGGTAAAACATACATAGTATAAAATTTACCATTGAAACTGTTTTTAATTGTACAGTGCATTGGCACAAAGTATGCTCACGTTGTTGGGCACTACAATTATTTTGGTCTGTTTTGTACCCCTCCTAGGGTTATTCATTATCTGATAGTTGGGTGGGTTTTACTCAGGTTTGTGTTTTCCAGGTCCCTGACCTGCTACAATGTGGGCAGATATTTAGTAACATTTGAAGGAATATGTGACTGCACTTGCATGCTGACAGATCCATTATTCTGATAAGAGCTGATACAACTATTTGTAACTATATTTATAAATTGGATAGTAAATGATATGCTAAGTATTTCTGCATTGCATTTTCTTTCAGGCTACAGCTGAATCCAAAACGTGTTCTAACAGATTTAGGAAGGACAACCTCTAGACTTGCATTGTCCAATATAGGAGCCATTAACCTTATAGCCCCTGCGTGTCTGTCAGTTTGTCCTTCTGTGGAGGCTTGTGTGTTGCTGTGATGTTGAAAACTATGCGACAGATATTTCAGATATTAGTGGGGTCACTCGTGGTGGACAGGTTTCTCCTGAGCCCCTAGACTAAGGCACACTAGGCTTCCCCACTCCCAAAACAGCCATTGAAAACTCTACAAATAGCAGAGAACCACTGCCAAATATAGTGCTGCAGAGTGAGCCCCCCAGGATGGAAGACATTGAGGAAATGACTGGAAAGAGTTGCCTCCTCAGAGTTAAGTCGACCTTAATGAAGGGAATGGAGTAAAGCCCTTGGGACATCCTTTTGGTGATGTGGCACGACTCAAATGAGATGAAAAATAGTGTCTGCAACATTGGGCTCAAACATAAAAAGATTGTGTACACAGCTCAGTTGGGTAGTGTTCCATTCTGTTGTATGTAGGGTTGCCATGAGTTGAATCTGACTTGACAACATACAGTAACAAGTCTTATGTGGCTATTTAAATTAATTAAGGGTAAAGTTAAAAGTTCAGTTCCTTGGTCACACTTGTCACATTCCAAATAATAGCTGTGTATGGCTAGTGGTTACTGTATTGGACAGCGTAGATACATAACATTTCCATCATAAAAATTTCTGTTTGACGGTACTACTCTAGACTGTTAGGAATAGTGAACATGTTATTTTCTCCTAGAATTTGTTATTTGGGCAAAAAACTTATTGTGGTGGCAATGTTATTTACCACTGTTATCTTTTGAAGACACAATTTTTCAAATACTCAGCAGCCTTTCCTGGGACATAACTAAGGTCTGAGGCTGATGATGTACTCGGGGCTGAGATTAGACCTGACTGAATGAAAGTCAGTTTTGTTGGGGACCTTATTATGATCAGGGGAGACAAAACAGATGAGAAACTGATAAAACTGACCAGAACTTGGTGGTCCAGAAAGGATCAGCAAGTGTCTGTTGTATATTAGTACAAATCCTGGATAAAGATTTTTCACTTTATGTTGGGGAGCCCAGGAAACAGATTCTTCCAGAACCACAGGTTCTAGAGAATTCAACTTCTAATGGACCTGATCCTGATATGGTAGAGAAAGCACAGGAGCCAGTAGGATTAAAGAAAAGGGGCACAGAACCAATCAGAGCAATCTCAAACCTTTTTTAAAAAAATTTTTCATGATGATTTTTTTTTTTTGAGACAAGGTCTCTGAACCTTGCCCTTCTTACTCTTAGAAGCCCTTCTTTAGCTTATATCTTGAATTTAAAACTTCGTAAAGCTTGAATTGTAGTACTCAAAGTGAATGAAATAATCTCATTTAATTAAAACAGTTAAATTTCATATTTGCAGATCTGTTGTTTGTTTCTTGGATTTTGAAACTTTTTTCTTTTTTTTTTAAACTTTGAGGTTCCCGAATAGATCCATTCATTGTGTCCGTGGTGCCTAACCCAGGCCTGTGAGAATGTGTGTGGTAATGGGCATCTGAGACCTGATCTCAGTTCCGACTTCACAGTGATAAGTAAGGGTGGGCTCAGAGATGATAGCATGCTCAAAGGAAAGGGAGGCTAAAGAATATTGAATTCAGGGACCCACAATGTGCCTAATTATGAATACAGGATACACTGCTGCTTGGGGTGTGGTGAAAGGCAAAAGATAAAGTAGAAATGGTGAATAGATATGAAGGATATATGTGATTTGTGTTTGGGGAAAGATGTGATGCTGAATTAGAATTGTAGAATTTTATCTTTTAAAGAGTCTTATTTTTATGGGCTCCTGATGCTTCAAAATAGATTAACTGGTAGAAACTTAACCAGAAGTAAAGGCACTGTGGCACTAGGCTGCCTTCCTATAGTCAGATTAAATTAAAACACGTCTAGAATAGCTTTTATGAAATACATTATAGAGGGCAGGTGCCATGGCTGGGTGCCATGGCTCATGCTTATAATCCCAGTGATTTGGGAGGTGGAGGCAGGGGGATTGTGAGTTCAAAACCAGAGGCAGCCTGTGTAATTTAGTGAGACCCTGATTCAAAACTAACAAATGGACTGGGGGTGCCGCCCAGTGGTAGAGCACTTGCAAGGTACTGACCCATATACATATATATATATGTGTATATATGTATGTATACACATATATATACATATATGTGTGTGTGTGTGTGTGTGTGTGTGTGTGTGTATATATTCCCTGACTATTCTGTCACTGTAGCCAATCACAATGTGAGAAGTCACTGATACTTTTCTTTTTGTCAAATGCCTATTTGGAGAAGAAGTTGTCGACTGAAACTTCCTCTTATATTGAAGATAATTTCTAAACTTAAAGCCATTTAGTGACCACTTGCCTTAAGGTAGGTGATTTGCATAAACCCATTAAGTCTAACAACAGTAGGACATAATGATTATTTTTATCTTCATTTAGGAAATAGGTTTGGAATATTTAATGAGGCAGTGGGGCAGATTTGGGATTCGAACCTAACTCATTCCCATCCCCTTTTCAGTACGCATCTATCTCCAGACTAAACTGTGGTGAGTAAAACTATGCTCTGTAATTTCAGGTTGTTTATGTGCATACTGACTTGGAGATATTTTAGCAACCAGTCTGTGTTTCTTACCTATCTTTCCTTTTGAAAGCAATTTAAAGTCACCACCAATAATTTTTTTTTTTCCTTCCCGTGGTACTTGATGTTGAATCCAGGGCCTTGTATATACTTTGCAAGCACTCTACCACTGAACTGCACCTTTTTAATATTTTTTATATTGTTTTATCTTGAGGCAGGGTCTTGCTAAATTATGCATCCTACCCCTGCCTTCGAACTTATGATCCTCTTGCCTTTGTCTCTTGGGTCACTGGGATTACAAATGTGTGCCACTGTGCCTGGCACCAAGCATACTTTCTTATTTGTTTAATGTGTTGTATTCTGTGAGGCAAGTGATTTTGGGGGTTTGTGTATTTATGAGTCTTCAGAGTCTGCTTTCTATTGAATAGCTGGTATTGTCTTGCCTTTGAGTTGAATCCCATTGAAGAAATCTAATTGAACATATATTGTGGTTACATCAAGCATTGGTTTGGGTTCTTCTAGTTACAAATAGGGGCTGGGATTTAGTTCGGTTGGTAGAATGCTGCTCTGCACTCTCTGAGACTCTGGTTTCAATCCCTAGCACTGCAAAAATGAGAGAAGGACCTGGCAGCCCACTCCTGAAACAATCCTGAAACAATCAGCCATTGAAAACCCTATGAGTAACAGAGAAGCACTGACAGTGCTGGGCATGGCACAGTGTCGGGGAGTGTTTCATTCTCTTATACATAGGGTTGCTATGAGTTGGACCTGATTTGATGGCACCTAACAACAACAGTTAAAAGTAATTTTTTCCTTCTGTGGTGCTGGTGATTGAACTAATGGTCTCTTGAATGCTAGAAAAACACTCTACCACTGAGCCACACACCTATCTCTAGTTAAAAAATAATCTTGCTAGCTGAATCTGGGTGCCTGCAGCTGTACCACTGTGGTGTGTGGTCTCATCAGACCTCGGAAGCTAAGCAGGGTCAGGCCTGGTTAATACTTGGGTGGGAGACTGCTTGGGAGCACCAGGTGCTATAGGCTTGGGAGAAGGACCCAGCAACCCACTCCCTCTAAACAATCAGCCATCGAAAACTCTGTGAATAGCAGAGAAGCACTAACAATGCTGTTTTGCCTGTTGTACGAAGGGTTGCTATGAGTTGGGCACCCATTCGATGGCACCTAACAACAACAAGAATCTGAGTAGACCCTACTTGGGAATGGTACCCAAAGCTAGCTATTGCACTTACTTGTCATTACAAGGCATGTGGTTTATTAACATTATTTTCCATATTTCCTCATGTCTCTTGCACTAGTGATCTGTAAAACCAGATACATTGTTGTTGTTGTTAGGTGCCCTTATACCCGACTCACAGCGACCCTCATAGGGTTTTCAATGGCTGATTGTTTTGGGATTGCCTTGGGAGTGGATTGCAACGTCCTTCTCCCACTTTTGCAGTGCTGAGGATCCCAGGACCTCAGAGACTGCAGAGCAGCTCTCTACCAACTGAGCTACATCCCAGCCCTGATACATTATTAGCTAGTAGTTCCTAACTATGTAGACATAGTTACTGAGTTCCATACTAAGGTCTCTTTGTGGCCCTGGGACAAATTAGTTTTGGGGTGCATATAAGGAATCCTTTCCTTAGGGAATAATAAACATCTAGATTTACCATATCAAACAGCTTAAAAGCTTGAAAAAAAGTTCAAGAATCAGAGCAAGTAATTAAAATGATATTATTGATATTAAGGTGGGCCTGGGATTTAGCTCAGTTGGTAGAGTGCTGCTGTGCAGTATCTGAGGTCCTGAGTTCAATTCCCAGCACTGCAAAAATGGGAGAAGGACCTGGCAATCCACTCCCAAGGCAATCCCAAAACAATCAGCCATTGAAAACCCTATGAGGGTCGCCATGAGTCGGATACCAACTCGATGGCACCTGACAACAACAACAACAACAACAAATCCCATATCATGAATAGCTCAGGTTTAGCTCAGTTGGTAAAGTGCTGTGCTGCATTCTCTGAGAACCCTGGTCTGATCCCCAATACCACAAACATGGGAAAAGGATGTGGCAATCCACTCCCAAAGCAGTCTTAAGTAATCAGCCATTGAAAACCCTGTGATGGTTGCTATGAGTTGGATCCAACTGGACAGCCCCTACTACAACAAACAAGCGTACATTTTGCCCCCACAGACACAGCACTGAATTGGATGAACCCAAGGGATTGGTTAATTGGTAGTAGCTCATATATGTGAGTTTTTACTTCAAGTACTGTGCATAGCCTTTATATGCACTATTTCATTTAATCCTTTTAATAGCTCTAGAAAATAGATGCCTGTAGCCATAGCACCCTGGCATCTGCTCCGGTCAGATCTTGGAAGCTAAGCAGGGTCACGCCTGGTTAGTACTTGGATGGGAGACCTCCTGGGAACATCAGATGAGGTAGGCTTGGGAGAAGGACCTGACAATCTACTCCCAAAAACAACAACCATTGAAAACCCTATGAATAGTAGAGAAGCACTGATATAGTGCCAGGTCTGTCATAGTGTCAGGGACTGTTTCATCTGTTTCATCGCTATGAGTCGGTCCCTACTTGACAGCACGTAATGACGATGACAATAAAATAGATGCTTTATTAATCCCACTTTACTGCTATGATCCTTGGATCATGTGGATGTGGAGTGGAAGAGTGTTTACCAAAGAAATATCAGAGTTAAACTGGGTGTGGTGGCGCATGCCTATAATCCCAGTGGGCTGGGGGGGAGGGCGGGGCAGAGGCAGGAGGATCACAAGTTCAAGACCAGAGGCTGTGTAATTTAATGAGACCCTGTCTCAAAAAAAAGTAAAAACATGGCCTGAGGGTACAGGCCAGTGGTCTAGTACTTGCAGAGTGTGCAAGCGTGAGGCCCTGGGTTCAACCCCTAGTACCAAAAAGAAAAAGAAAAAGAAATATCAGAGTTCCTTTGGGCGCAGTGACCCATGCTTGTAATCCCTATAACTTTGGAGGCAGAGATGGGAGGATTATGAGCTTGAGATTAGAGGTAGCCTACATAACATAGTGAGGCCCTGTCTCAAAATAAATAATAAAAAGGGGGCTAGGGTGCAGCTCAGTTGTAGAGCATTTACAAAGTATATGCAAGGCCTGGGGTTCAGCCCCCCAATACTGAAAAAAAAATCAAGGTTTCATTAACAGAAAGAGGGAGTGGTTGCTAGACAGGTAAAAGCAGTGGGTGCCCATTTTAATTATTTTTGTTAGTATTTTCTTTGTGTTTGAATTGCTCACTCTCTGCGTTTGATCTGTTTTGTTTGAGTGCAGAATATTGGTTGCTTTCAGAAGGTACATTAAGCTTTGTCTTTTTTTTTTTTTTTTTTTCCTTTAGTCCTGGGGGGTTGAACCCAGGGCTTCACACATGCTAGGCAAGTGCTCTACCAGTGAGCTGTACCCCAACCCCTGTTTTATTTTTTTATCTTGAGACAGGGTGTCACTAAGTTGTGTAGGCTACCTCTGGCCTCAAACTTTTGATTTTCCAGTCTCAGCCTCACAAGTAACTAGGATTACAGGGTGCACCACTGTGCCTGACAGCTTTGTCCTTTTTTGATACTTCTACTATAGCCTTTTCATTTAATGTTCAGAATCTGAGGCCCAAAATAGGGAGTGACTTGCATCAAGTAATGTAACTAAAAGTGACTTGGGTTAGAACCTAGGAGGGGTATAACTTTCCCATTTTACCTCTCTTGTCTTTCTGTGCTTTTATCCTGTTCCCTGGGAAATTATATATTAAGCAAATGCCTATTCTTAGTTTTATTTCTAGCAGGATGTTCAATATTCACCTCCATGTGTAATGAGTTATTTCCTTGTTGCCCAGTGCTGTGGTTTGAATGTTTGTATTTTTCTCAAATCCATGTTAAAATCCCAGTCCCCAAGGAGATGGTGTTAGGACTGGAAGCTTTTGGGAGGTGATTAGGTCATGAGACAGCCCTTAAGAATGAGATTAATTTTTTCTTAATAGAGATCCTGGAGAGCTCGTTCATTCCTTCTACCAGGTGAAGACACAGCCAGACAGTACCATATATGAACCAGAAGGCCGGTGCTAACCAGACACTCAATCAATTCCTTGATCTTGGACTTCCCCGCCCTAGAACTGTGAGATGTGAATTTCTGTTGGTTGAGGTATTTTGTTGTAGTGGTTTGAGTGGGCTAAGAGATGTGGCATCTGTCCGTGGCTGTTCTGATCCTCATTGCGTGTAGGTAGAGAAGCTTTAACGGTGCTCTGAGATGAGTCCTCTCAGGACTCAGCTACTTTCAGCAGCTGCAGAAATCTGGTGTTGCAGACCTTCCATGCACTATTCAGGCTAGACTTAGATCTGATTCTGTAACTTTCTTCCCCTAGACTGTGATCTAGAGGCAGAGTTGTTTGTTCTGTTTAGTTCATCTTGCATTTGAGTATATTCCATAATGTACTGGCAGCTGTTCTGTGCATAGAAGCAGGCCCCTAGATGGATGAGGCACAGTCCTTATACTTGAAGAGCCCACAACCTAGTGGAGGAGGCAGATATTTAAATCACGGCTGTATCATTTGGTGAATATTGGACACACCGACCTTTTTTCTGTGTTTTTTCTATGTTTCATAGTGGTGGTTGATATTTGAGTCGCATTTTGAAGGATAGTTTTCAACCAAGTGGAAGAGGGAGCATAGGAAGTCAAGGAAACGTGGTATGTTTGGTGAGTGGTGTGGCCAAAATGGCCCATGATTGCAAAGACCTTTAGAAATCTAAACAATCTACTTGGAACTTGAAGTCCTCTTTTCCCACACACTGGCCAGTTGCTGGTTTGGCTCTGGTTGCCTAGCTCTGATAATGTAAGAGGTTCTCATACCCCTCTAGTCCTAATTTTGCTCCATCAGTTTTGAATTGATTGTTGACATCTTACATTTGATTTTCACTGAACACCTACTACGTGGTAGGCTTATGAGAGATAAAGGGGCATAGCACAAGACAGGCCAAGTCCCTGACCTTGTGGAACCATCTGATGGTGGCATCAGACACCAAACAATTCTGGGTTGATGTGGGCAATGATGAAACAGCCACAGGTGTTATAGATAATTATAACTGGGGATTTGACCTTATTTGTGAGATGAGTGAAGGAGGCCACAGAAAGCATTTCAGAGGAAACATTTAAACAGAGGGTGAGTAGAAAACTAATAGGAGAAAGTAGGCAACAAACAATTTCCATCAACTGTGTACAGAGGACCTACTGTGTTTGCCATTGACTGTGCTTGATTTTTCTCTCCATTATGATAGTTACATATTAATTAGACAGACATAGCTTAGGCTTTTTGGCTATGAAATGTACTTTCAGGGGTACTTATTCAAACCTGAATACTGTACTTAGTATTTTGTTGGTGCTGGGACTTGAACCCAGGGCGTCATGCACTTTAAGCATTCTGTCTACCTCTGAGATACACACATCCAACCTGAATGGCATAAGCATATTAGTGGAAGAATTGTTTCCTTTTGTGTGTAAGTAAAATTTTCTGCACCTATGAAAATTTTCAATCAGATTATCCTGTTTGATGTTTAAGTTCTTTCTTGTTTATTTTGCTTTCTTTTGGAAAGGAGTTACTAATGTTAAATAGAACATAACAGGTATTAGATGAATTTAATTTTTCTATGAGTTTTTATTCCAACTGACATTGGCATGCTTACTCATAATTACTTTAATGTTTATTGAGCTCCTACTATGTGCTAAGGTTTGTGCTAAACATTTTAAATTGGTATCTCTTAATCCTCTTACAACTTTATGGTAAGTGCTATCATCTCTATTTTTGTATTAAGGTGATGAAATGGAAACTCGGGTATATGTATAGTAGCTGAATGATAGAGCAAGGATTCAAACCCAAATTCACTTCTGAATTTTTTCCCCACTGTATGATACTTTTCATATGTAGAGTCACCTTGGAGTAATTCACAAATCTTAATATTGTTTCCTATTTTTTTTCTCTTTTTTCTCTTTAGGTTTCTGTCAGGATGAATTGACAGAGCTTGATCCAGGCACTAGTAAGTTCTGAATGTTACCTAGAGTTTGTTGGTAAGAGAAAGATATGAATGCACACTTAAGGTATCTTCAGTAGCCTTTTTTAATTGACTCATTTTATTTCAGCTTTGGGAATGGGATTCTTTTCTAATGCTTTCTTTTTGTTTTCCTAATAGTGTTCAATGGCCAGATTTATCCATTTAATAGAAAGTTGATTTGCTGAAAATTTGTATTTAGTTCCAATTTCCTTGCACCATTCTTTATCCTCCAGTGAAACCAGCAACAACAACAGAAATTGTACTACCATATACTCACAATTGGAAGAAGGACCTAGCAGCCCACTCCCCTGCCACCAAAAAAACAATCTGCCATTGAGAATCCTATAAATAGCAGAGAAACACAATAGTGTTTCGTCTGTTGTACATAGGGTAGCTACGAGTCGGACACCGACTCGAGGGTACCTAACAGCAACAATCACTTTTCTGGAGTATTGACTAGTTTTGACAGTTTATTTCTAAGAAAGATTATGCTTTGTTTAGAAATTTGTACTTGATAACCTTTGTGCTGGTTTAATTTATAAAGCATTTTCATCTACATTCTTTTTTGCTGCTGCTGCTGGTGGTGGTTTTTGTTTTTTGAGACAATGTCTCACTAGGTAACCCAGGCTGGCCTTGCACTGGCAATCTTCCCGTCTGTACTGCCCAAGTACTAGGATTGTACGTGTGTACCTCCATGGCTTTGCCATCTGTATTCTTACTGTTAAATGATGCTTTTCAGGACTACGTAAGTCTTGATCACAGGTAGTCATTTGAGTTTCCTGTCCTTTCAGAATGGGGCATGCAGTGTTCTGGGACATGGTTATAATTGTTAGACACAAGACATGAGAGCATACACTGTGTATGGACCTTATTTTGCAATAATGCTAGGAGGTCAGGTGATAATTTCAATTAAGACTTCATGAGATGGCCTAGAGTTACTTTTTTGGTCTAGGAATTTTTAAGGCTGGAGGTGCTGGCCCTTTGTCACAGTATGCTGTTAAGTAATAAAGCTCACTTTTCCACTATACTGGCTAATAGCAGCTCTAAGAATATGGACCTTCCCATATGGTCCCCTCCACTTTAATGGTGTAAATATCAATGTATGTTAAATTTATATCTATTAATTGTGAGTCAAAAAAATTCCTATGATGTTAATTAAGCACTAGGGAACTATATTTGTCTTTTTGAAAGTTATAAAGTTCAAACTCAGTTTTATATTATGCCTGTATCCATAGTATTCCAGTAGCTGTGAGAAGGTAACAGAATTTTCGGTCATTCTCTTATGAGTAGCTGTAAAGGAGGAAAAGGTAATTTCAGTTATTTTCTTAAGTCATGGTTCTTTGTTAGAAGCAGTTTTGAGCAAATGGGTGAACATTGAGATACTCTGTAATCTTTAATACAGCTATATAAAAAACAAATCATTGAAAACTCTGTTAAACGCTGTTCTCTTTGCTCTAGGCCCAGTTCTAGGATTCAGGGTTGCATGCAGGATTAAATGTGGCTCCTGCCCTCATAGATTACGTTTATTGGAAATATTTGAAAAGCACTTTTCAAACATTGAATTTAGCACATAGTATCCAATCTATTCTCTTATGTACTTATGCCATTTTTTGAGAAAGGCTTTTATATTGTCATAAAAGTTGTTGAATTATTCTGTTTTCTGGGCCAAGTAATCCTAGTTCCTTTAACACTTCTGAGTTTAATTCCAAGTTAAATGTGGTGATTTACAGAGCTCTCCATTCCATGAGAATGAACAATTTTATATGCCAGTATATAATGGGAATCACCAAGAAATTACTTTTCTTTTAAAAATTATACTTAGTGTTATGTGGGTAGTATTCTCAGTAGTTCCTATATTATCTTTGTGAAGTTAGTAGTACTTTTGTTCTTTCTCTGTGAAGAAGTACATAAAGATTTGATTATTAAAATATAGGCAGTGAGCTGGGTATGGTGGCACACACCTGTTATCCCAGCATTTAGGAGGCTGGGGCTGAGGCAGGAGGAAAGATAACACATTCCAAGCCATCCTGGTATATATAGCAAGTTCTAGGCCAGCCTGGGATACATAGTGAGACCCTGTCTTGAAAACAAAACAAAACAAACGTAGACAAAGAAAAAAAAAAAAAAACAGGAAAAGAAAATTTTATCATTTCAGTTTATACCAGTCTTGGAGTTCAAATGCTCATGCTTAGCCCTACCAAGTTATAGGAAGCCTAAAGACTGAGATAGGTTACCTACATTGTTAAATTGATAATGGTTTTTGATGCTACAAATTCTATGCATTCTAACTGGGAAGGAATAATGTGTCAATATTTCATGACTTTTGTACATTAGATTGAGAATAATAGGGATTTCTCTTTGTTGTACCTTTGGAATTTAGAGGCCTAATGTCTTCCCACCTCCAAATTCCTGGTGGAAAAACCTGTTTATGCTTGCTTATTTTGTTACAGGAAATACCTTTGCAGCTAATTTCCAGTTGTGGTTAGCAGTGACTGTAGGCAGCGGATTTGGGACAACAGGTGGGATGTGTTAGAACTAGTTGAGGAAAGACTGACTTTGTCTAATTGTCTTTTTTTTTTCTTTAACCTTTTCTGTGGTAGAGCAAATGGGCAACCATGCTTAGCTTATGAACTATTGTTCACACTCTGGCTCCTATGATTCCTGGGCTTCCTGGAGTCCAGTTATGGCACATGTTCTGGCTAAGTTCATTTCTACAAATGTCTTATACCCTGTCCATTAGCATAAGCTAGGCACAAGGGCAGTCAGAGGTCAAGAGAAGTTCAAAACAGTATAACCTTTCTGTGCTTCTGTTTCCAAATAACTCTAGTCTGCCCTCCTCCCCAAGTTTTTTCCTCAGCCATCATGTTTACCGTGTAGTTGTAAAACTCAAGAGAACAAGGACTGACTTGATATAAGGAAAGTTAGAAAATAGAAGTCATTGTTGCTTAAAACAGGAGAAATAATTGATTTATGTGTGATTTATGTGTGAGGGCCAATTAGGCTATAAAATAGGAACCTGTGACTTCAGGACAGCTCTTGCTCTGATTCCTGTGCCACAGACCAGGAGCTCCCCAATAAAGGCTGTCAGCTTTCTAGGCTAAATTATTAATTCCTTTCATGCCTTTCAGGGATTGTAAACAGCACATAATACAGGGAAACAATTGGCACTGTTCAGTTATTGGGCAGATAGAGGGTCAAAGGGTAAATAGTTGGATCAGCAACAGCTGTTCTGCTCCAGTCAGACTTTGTCTCTTATCTATTCAGCAAAGCTATTCCTGAATTTTTGGCCTATATATAGTGAACTCCATTTCTCTTCTTATAATATGATGCTAAAATAATTATATCAAGTGAACGTTGACAAAAATTGAAAATACTCTTTTTAATTCAATTTCCAATGTTGGAGATGAACATTCTTTTGGTATGTGCCAACCATGTTGTCTGATGTTCAAAGGATATGATACCAAGGAAAACAAGTACTTAAAGTTAGATTAGAAACTTTTTAGTTGTTTTTAATTAGCTGATTGAGGACCCTGATAAGCTTAGTTAAAAGGAAGAAACTGCCTTTGTTTGAACAGGTGATAGAATCATGTATTTTCATTGTGGAAAACACCAAAAGAAAAATAAAGGCATCTCTAATACAACCCCCTAGAAATAACCCTTGTTTCTCATTTGAAGATAGCCATTCCGGTTTATGTCTTCACTCCTCTTTTACATAATTTGTTGTTAGGTGCCATCAAGTCGTGTCCGACTCATAGTGACCCTCATAGGGTTTTCAATGGCAGATTGTTTTGGGATTGCCTTGGGAGTGGGTTGCCACATCTTTCTCCCATTTTCGGGGTTCTGGGAATCGAACTCGGGACCTCAGAGACTGCAGAGCGGCGCTCTACCAATTGAGCTAAATCACAGCTGTTTACGTAATTAGATGCTATAATATATATCCAATTTTGTTTCCTCTTTCTTTTTCCTCACTTTAGCGTTACATTGGGAGCATCATCCCAAGTCATGTAACTTTTTTGAGACAGAGTCTCACTATGTATCTCAGGCTGCCCTGGAACTTACTATGTGGCCCAGGCTGGTCTTAAACTCAGAGTTTTTCTGCCTCTGCCTCCCAAATGCTGGGATTATAGGCTTCCTCCAGCCCCAGTACTAGGGGTTAAACCAAGGGCCTCATGCATGCTTTTCAGGTGCTCTGTCACTAAGCTGCACCCCTAGCCGCCCCCCTGCCCCTTTTTTCTTTTACCTTTTGAGACATGGGTTTGCTAAGTTAAACAGACTACCTCTGACCTTGAACTTGTGATCCTCCTACCTCTGCCTCACTGGGATTGCAGGAGTGTACCACTCTCTGCGGCTCATAAATATTTTTAATGGCAGGATATTTCACTGCAAAGGAACAGTTTTAGTGTAAGTTTTTGTCTGCATTTCAAATCTGTGCTTTAGTTTTTTCTTTTTTTCTTTTTTTGTAGTATCGGGGGTTGAACCCAGGGCCTTGCACTTGCATGTTTTGCAAGTGCCATACCACTGAGCTGCACCCCCAGCCCAGGTTTTTACTTTTTGAGACAGGGTCTTGCTAAGTTACGCAGACTGCCTCTGGTCTCAAACTTGGATCCTCCTGCTTCTGCCTCCTGAGTCACTGGGACTACAGGTGTGTGCCACCGTGCCCGGCTTAGTTTTTTATAAAAATAAACTTCAGAATTAAAAGCATGAACTCTGGCTCAAGACTGCTTGAGTTCAACTTGGCTTCATTTACTTACAGACTCTGATCTTGATAAAGCTATTTAATCCATCTGTTCCTTAATTTTCTCTTCTATAAAATGGGAATAATAAAGTTTATTCCTGTTTTATTAGGGCTGTTGTGAGGATTAAGTGAAGTAATATATGTAAAGAGTTTAGAACAGTGCTTGGAAAGTGGTAAACACTATTAGGTATATGCTGGTCTAGGATATTAGCATAATGTTGAAATTCTCTGTAGGAATGGTCTCTTGTACATGCATTTTATTCCACTAAACTAACCTGTGTTTCTTAATGACACAAAGATGCTAGCAGATATAAGCTATTGCTGCATGGAAATAGTTCAGTCATAGGAACAGAGCCATGTTCTACTGACCATTTTGGCCAAGATTGTTCTTTACTGTCTGCTAACTGTTAGGGGATTTGGCACCTTACTGCCAATTGGCACTTCAGGTAACCTTTCAAATGACCATCTGCTGCCCTATTTATTTTTTCTCCTAGGAGACTAAAGAACTTAACTTTCTGCTTATTTAACACAGATACTCTGATTATGCACTTTCTGTTTGGGTAATAGCAAGAACTAATAGAAAGCATGCTGAGGAAAACATTGGTACAGCTTAAAATCTGACCATTACTATTTTATAAACAATGTATATTTGGGATTCTTCCTGGCCCAGACTTTTAAAAATAAAATAGGTTCTGCTGATCAAGGACCTAGATAAGTGAGCATTTAAAAAGAGTTTTAAAAGCCAGACATGGTGGCACATACCTGTAATCCCAGCAACTTGGAGGCGGAGGCAAGAGGATTGCAAATTCAAGGCCAAAGGCAGCCTGTGTAATTTAGTGAAACCCTGTCTCAAGATAAGAAAGGGGTGAGGGTGCAGCTTGGAGGTGTAGTGGTTGAAAAACATGTTCGAGGCCCTAGATTCAACCCCCTGGTACTGCTCTCCCGCCCCCGCCCCCAAAAAAGAAGAAGAAGAAGAAAAGGAGGTGGAGACAAGAGGATCATGAGTTTGAGGCCAGCCTGTGCTATATAGAGAGAACCTGTCCCAAAAACAAACCAAAAACTCCCCAAAACTTGACATGGCTTTTATCACATGGTAGTAACAATAGCTTCTATTTATTGGACATAAACTGCTTTATATCCATGTTTTCATTAGACACTGATAAAACCTGTTTAAAAAGACTACCCTATTTTACGGGTGAGAACTATGAGGCCTGAGGAAGTTAAATGATTCACCCCAAAATACATCTGTGAAGTGTAACATCAGAGCCACTATTTAAACTCGTCAATTTTGTTTGTTATGACAGTCCACTCCCGAAGCAATACTGAACAATCAGCAGTTGAAGCCCTTCGAGGTCACTGTGAGTTGGACTCAACTTGATGGCACCTAACAAGAACAACATCCTGTTTGTGGGCTGGGGTTTACTTCACTTGGTAGAACGCTTGCTCTATGGTCTCTGAGGCCCTGGATTTGATCCCCAGCACCGCAGAAGCTTTAGAAGGACCTAGTGGCCCATTCCTGAAACAATACTGAAACAATCAGCTATTGAAAACCCTATGGATAACTGAGAAGCACTGACGTAGTCCAGTGTCGGGAAGTGTTTCGTTCTGTTGTAGGTAGTGTCTCTATGAGTCAGGCCCAACTTGACACCTTACAACTACAACATCCTTTTTGTATCTCTTTTGCTTATGACAAGACTCAAGTACTAATGGTGTTACTATTTTAACTAATCTATCCCATCCGTAGCTTTCTTGATTGTGACATGTCTCAGATGTTAATAGTGGGACTGGGGGTGTAGCTAAGTTGTAGAGCAACGGCTCAGCATGTACAGCTCCTGGGTTCAGTCCCCAGCATTGAGGTTTAGATGGGGGATGTGAGTGGTGGAAGAATTTAAGGCAGAATAATGATTTATAACATAGAGAAGGTGCCAAAAATGTATACATTTTTTAAGAAAAGAAACTAAAATTGTAATACTCATAATATATACTAATACCAAAAGATAAATACAAGTCACTCTTGCAATTACAAGAGTGCTCAAAGTGGTTACTATAGCAGAAGAAGCAGGACTTATTGGTGGGCAAGGCCTCCCAGATCTTCCCTGTGCATATTACTCATAGTACCACGAGTCTCAGACATCATGAATGTGTGCAGTTATTTGGCTTGTTGGAGGTTCTGTTGCATTTTCATGCCTCCGTTGTCATTGTACTTGCGGTTCTTTAATTTAAAATATCACTTCAAAATGGTCTTGTGTTCCTTGAATGGCAACTGTGCTTCCACCATTTTGATTGTGTTGCCTGTCCTGTGGTGTCACTAGCATTCATTTGATTAACATTATTGTTTGAGGGAACATCATATTATACATTGCTACTGTAATTCAACTTCAAAAAGTGGTGCATAGATAGCAGCTCTTAAAATTATGTGCATTTTTGGCACCCTTGTATAGTGGCCTTTAAGTACCAAAGAATAAAGAATAAAAACTATTTTTGATGTGTCAGTTGGGCCTCCTTTGCATCTATTAGGGTGATTTTATATGCAGAGTGGAATAATTCATTGTGGAATAGGTTCCCAATGAGATTTTTTCTGTGGTTCAGGTTTAGGATTATTCCATCATTTATCAGACAGATTCTTTCCTGAAGCAATTTAAGTTCACAGAGCTCCCTTGTTTTCCTCTCCTTACATCCCTGTTTCACCACAACATTCTGTTAGTGATACAGGTTTTTGACATTCAAAACAGTTCCAAGAGCGTCTTTCCAAAGCTTCAGCTCAATCTGTTGCCTCACTGCTGGATCAGGTCTTCTGAAGGTGGCCTTTTGCTGGGGACTTCCTTCTGATAAGGGTTCTTTTGAACAG
The DNA here is from genome assembly GCA_007922755.1 of Pedetes capensis. Lineage (NCBI taxonomy): Eukaryota > Metazoa > Chordata > Mammalia > Rodentia > Pedetidae > Pedetes > Pedetes capensis. The sequence goes on from VMDO01001287.1 coordinate 28,960, forward strand.
AGCAGGGGTGGTATGAAATCCAGAGCTCAAGCTGAGCTCTGATCCACTTGATCTCTGCCCTTGTTTCAGAGTTTATACTGACTTGGTAGGGACTCTCTTTGGAGCCAAGAGTTTAACACTTGTTTACAATTGATGAAAAGATAGTTGCATTCAAAGGCAGTTGTTGGGTCCTTGCCTAGTCGTGAATGCCTGCCATTATCTCTGATGGGTGCAGGGACTCCTTGAACATCTAAGTCTGGAAATTTGTAATGGATGACTAAGAAGGAATGAGAAGAAACTCTGAGGCTAAGATGGGTTGTAGCAATTGTTCTAGAACTTCTGTGCACATAGTATTGTAGTGACATTTTGATATCAGAGAGATTCCTATAAATTTTTATTTCATTTAAAACAAAATCTGAACGTGTTCCTTGAATTGAATACATGAAAGCAAAGAGTATGTGGGGAGTCTTCTTTTTTTGATATCTCACCACAGAGAAAGTTTGCTGTGTTAGGCAAATATATCATTAGTAGAGGGAAACCATAGATTGAAACCAGTTCTTCCAAGTTATGCATAATATTACAAATTGGCAATTTCTCTAAATGTTTTGGGGTGTTCTGAGTTTTCTGAGAGTATGGCAACTCAGTGCCAGATGAGTCTTTATGTGCATTTTGTGAACACACTTTGTCAACTAAGACCGGTCTTTAGCTTCTCTACTTGAAGTTATTTGGTCTAGCATCTGTGGTGGATATTAATCTGAAAGAAAAGATACACTTCTCCCTGGGTAGGTTGCTGACAGTCATTGTGAACCAAAATTGAACATGCTCTGTTGGTAAGCACAGGAAAAGATAAACCATAAAATAGTAAGATTCAAAGTGAAAGTGTAGTGTTACATCTTTTTCATCTGTTATCACAAAATCCCACTTAGTTTGGCCTATTTTGTTCAACTTGCAGGATGATTAAATAAAAACATGTTAGTTGTCAGCATTTAAAACTTGTAAGAATTCGGGTTTCAAAATCTTTTTTTGTGTGTGTGTGTGTGTGTGTGTGTGTGTGTGATATTGGGGGGCTGGACCTAGGGCCTCAAACATACTTTTTGCAGGTGCTGTGCCACATGGCTGCACCCCTAGCTTATTTTTTATTTTTTATTTTGAGTCAGAGTGTCTTTACTTAGGCTGCCTCTGGCCTCGAAATTGTAATCCTCCTGCTTCCACCTTCAGAGTCGTTGGGTTTACAGATGTGTACCACCACATCTGGCACAGAAATATTTTATTAAATTTCTTGATAAATTTGAAGATTTAACCCTGAGCTTGGATTTATATGTGGCTTCTGTTGGCTAGAACAGAGTGGTGGCTGCCCTCTTTAGATGAACATGCACCATCGAGTTTGTCACAAACCCATGTAACTTCCTTCACTCATTTCTGCTTCCTGCCAGTCTTCTGTAGGCATTTAAGCTTACAACACCTACATTGTTGTTGTTTGGTGCCGTCAACTCATAGTGATCCTATGTACAACAGAACGAAACACTACCCAACACTGTGCCATGCCCAGGATTATGTCAGTGCTTCTCTGCTATTCATAGGGTTTTGGATGGCTGATTATTTGGGGAGTGGGCTTCTGGGTCCTTTTCCCATGCCTACAGCATCTGGTGATCCCAGGCAGTCTCCCATCCAAGGACTAACCAGGCCTGACCATGCTTAGCTTCTGAGCTCAGATGGGATCTGATGCCAGGGTGGTAAAGAATGATACTTTTTCAGGGCTGATGAAAGAGAGGGAAAATGAGAATTCTTATGAGTCTGCTCTAATAATATTTATCAAAACTGATAACATATAGGTTTATATTTGCAGATTTAGTAGTTTAAAATTTAAAATTGTAAAATTTAAAATTATAGAGTTAGCAATTTATACATCTAGGAGTTTACCCTAAAGAAATGACAGTTAAAGCTAGATGCTGTCACACACACCTATAATCGCAGCAGTTTGGGAGATGAAGGCAGGAGGATTAAGAGTTTGAAGCCAGAGGCAGCCTGCACAATATAGTGAGACCCTGTCTCAAAGAGGGTTGGGGTGCAGGTCTGTGACAGAGTAGTTATGTAGCACGCTTGGGGCCCTGGATTCAACAACCCCTTGAATGTACAGGAAAAAAAAATGTATATTGACAGATATTCCTTTCAGTACTTATAGTAGTTTAAAAAAAAATGAAAATAACTTACAAGTTTAATACAGAACGAGTTAAATGGCTTGTGGTTATCCACACAGTGGAATGCTGTAGTCTTGTTAAGAAGAAAGAAGTTTAATCTGGTATCTTTGGAAAATGGGACTATAGGATAACTTGTATGTCCACACTTCTTTGTTGTTTTTTGTATTTTAAGACAAGGTTTTGCTGTATAGCCCAGGCTGGCCTAGAACTCTCCATGTAGACCAGACTGACCTTGAATTCTCATAGATCTTCCTGCCTCAGCCTCCTGAGTGCTGGGGTTACAGGACTGGGCCACCATGCTTGGCTTGCATTTTAATTTTTTTTTACAAGGATCTTTCATTAAGATAAAAGATATTTGAAAAATATGTCTAGTTCTTATTTCAGCTGCCAAAGTTCCCAGGTTATTCTGTTTAGTTGAGTCCCTCAAGCTTTAGCTTCCCCCTTACAGCACAGTTTGATATTTAGAGTTCTCTTATCGTGAAATGATCTAAAGAAGGGACATCAGTGCCCTCAAGCAGCAAGGACTATCTTAAAGTCCAGGAACAAAGTAAAAGCATAGACTAGCATTTCCAGGCTTCTGCTTGTTTCCCTATCCTGCAGCTGTACCACTGTGGTGTTGGATCCTGTTAGATCTCAGAAGCTAAGCAGGGTCGGGCCTGGTTAGTACTTGGATGGGAGACCACCTGGGAACACCAGCTACTGTAGGCTTGGGAGAAGGACCCGGCAACCCACTCCCAAAAAGCAATCAGACATTGAAAACCCTATGAATAGCAGAGAAGCATTGACAATGGTGTTTCGCCTGTTGTGCATAAGGTCACTATGAGTCAAATACCGACTCGAGGGCACCTAAGCACAACAACTTGTTGCCCTACTTCTATTCACTAATCAAGCCATCACAATTGGCTTCTTTGTTAGTCTCAGGAGACTGAGTCAGTATATCAAGAATGAAGGGGAAGCTGGGTCTGGTGGTGCATTCCTGTAATCTTAGCACTTGAGAGGCAGAGGCAGGAGGATCATGAGTTCAGGGACAGCCTGAGCTACATAGTGAGTTTGGGACCAACTTAAGCTACATGGTGTGCCCCTGTCTCATAAAAACTGAAAACATGAAAAACAAAAAGAATTGAAGCAACCTTCAGTAGCTTCTCTTTTGAAGTGACCTGTCCTGGCAGTTGCAGGGTTAATTGCAGAAAGTGATCCTACTAGAATGCCTGCTGCATAGTGTAATGGAAAAAACATGAATGAAAGTTGGCATCCTGGCATTACCACTTCCTTGCTAAGTGTCCATATACGACCTGTTAAGCTCCATTCTTTATTCACAAAACAGTTATAATCCCTGTTGTTGTTGTTGTTAGGTGCTGTCGAGTCGGTATCTGGCTCATAGCGACCCTCATAGGGTTTTCAATGGCTGACTGTTTCAGGATTGCCTTGGGAGTGGATTGCCAGGGCCTTCTCCCATTTTTGTGGTGCTGGGAATTGAACTTGGGATCTCACAGACTGCAGCACAGCGCTCTACCAACTGAGCTAAATCCCAGCCCATGATCCCTGTTAGGGGTTTTAAAAAATAAGGTAATATATTTGAATTACCCAGCATTTAACTGCTGTAATTATTCCTGCATCTTACTCTTTTGCTAAAATATGGGACAGAAAATTCCTAATTTCTTTTTTGCTAATATTTAATGAACATTTACTGTATACTGATGTAATTAAAATATTATGTCATTTATTCTTGCTGGCAGCTCTGTAAGGTTATTCTCAACTTTTGTTCTCTCCATTTTGCAGACGGAGAAACGGACAGTTTAACACTTGGCCAAGGTCACACAGCTGGTAAGTGGCAGAGCTGAATCCTGTGTGATCCCAAAGGACATATCCTTTGCATCTTTTTAAAATTAAGATGTGAATTTACATATAATGAAATGCACAGATATAAAGTACAAAATTTAGTTTTCACATATACTAAGACCCTTGTTGGGAGAAGGACTCGGCAGCCCACTCCCAAAAATCAATCCGCCATTGAAAACTCTATGAATAGCAGAGAGGCACTGACAATAGTGTTTCGCCTGTTGTACGTAGGGTCGCTATGAGTCGGATACCGACTTGATGGCACCTCACAACAATAAGACCCTTGATATCTGCATTCCATTAAGGTAAGAACTTTCCCATCTCTTTAGAGAATTCCCCTATGTCTGTTTCTAGTCCATTCTGGTGTTCTACTTCTAGGAGCAGTAACTTCTGGTTTCTTTCATGACAGACTGGTTTTTGCCTATTCTAAATCTTACATGCATAGTATCATACAATATCCACCCTTCTGTGCTTTTTTTCAGCACAATATTTGAAACTAATCTATGATGCAGGTTTTGATAGTTCATTTCTTTTTATTGCTGAGCAGGAGTCCATTGACTGTCACAGTTTATGCACCTATTAACATTTCCACTGTGTTTCTGGCTACTACAAATAAGGCAGCTACAAAGTTTCTTTTCTTTTGGTGGGGGATGGTGGTGTGAGACAGAGTCTTGCTGTGTAGCATAAGTTAGCCTGGAACTCAACTATGTAGACAGGCTGGCTTCAAACTCACATTGATCCTCATGCCTCAGCTTCCTGAGTGCTGAGATTGTAGCCATGTGCCACTATGCCTGGCTATAAAGTTTCTTGTTCAAGATTTGTATGAATGTTATTTTTCTTAGATACATATTATGGAATTTTTGGTCCATATAATAATAGATGTATGTTAAAATTTTTATGAAATTGTCAAGTAGTTTTCCAAAATGTTTATCCATTTTATAGTTCTAGTACTATGAGTTCCAGTTCCACGTCTTTGCAAGTATTTGGTATTGTCAGTCTCCTTAATTTTAGTTACTCTAGTGAGCATTGTGATGGTATTGATATGGTTTTAATTTGCATTTCCCTAGTGACTAATTATGTTGGTTACTCTTTCATGCACTTATTGGCTACTCATATATTATCTTTTGTTTATTTTGCTTGCTTGTTTTGAGACAGGGTTTGTTATGTTAGCTCAGGCTGGCCTTGACCTTGCAATCCTCTTGTCTTTGCCTCCTGAGTACTGGGCTTACAGCTGTGTACCACCACACTGAACCATGTGTCATTTTTTTAAAGTGTCTGTTCAAGTCTTTTGACCATTAAAAAAATTCTTTGTCCATTTATTGAGTTGCAGGTGGTTTCATTCTGGATGTAAGTCCCTTGGTGGCTATTTGTATTCTGAATATTGCTCCTAGTCTGTGACTTTCCTTTTTACTTTTTAACATGTTTTATGATGAACAGAACTAAATTTTTATGAAGTCTAATCTATTATTATTTTTTTTTTTCCTGTGGTGCTGGAGAACAAACTCGAGGCCTTGTGCATGCTAGGCAGGTGATGCCCCACTGAGCTACATTCCCAGCCCTATTATTATTGTTACTATTTTTTTGAGACAGGTTGTTGCTTTGTAGCCCAAGCTGGCTTCAAACTTGTGATCCTCATGCCTTAGTGTACTGAGTGATAGTATTACAGATATAAGCCACTACACCTGGCTCTAGTTTATTAATTTTTTGTTATTAATGCTTTCTTTATCCTCCCTAAGAAATCTTGACCTAAGGTGGCAAAGATACTGTTTTCTACTAGAAATTTTATGATTTCAGTGTTAAATTTGTATCTGTAATTGACCTCAAGTTAATTTTTTGTATGTTATAAAGTGGGAACTAGTCTTTTTATATGAATATTACTTTCTTCTAGTACCATTTGTTGAGACTTTCCTCATTAAAAATATAGACGTGTGTGTGTGTGTGTGTGTGTGTGTGTGTGTGTGTGTGTGTATTTTATTTTATTTTTTCTTCCCCCTTCCTCAGATACTGGGGGATTGAAACCAGGGCCTCACACATGCTTTGTAAGTACTCTACCACTGAGGTGTATCCCCAGCCCATTTTTTTACTATTTATGTTGAGACAGGGATTTGTTGTTATGCGTCCTGCCTCAGCCTGCCAAATTGCTGGGATTATAGATGTGCATCACTGTGACTTGGTCCACATTGAATGTCTTGATACTCTTCTTGAAAAATAATTTATATGAGTCTATTTATGAATTCTGTACTCTTTCATTAATCTTTTTTAACTTCTCACAAATGCCACCATGTCTTGATTACCCTAGATAGCTTTTTAAAATAATCTTGAAATCAGGAAATACTAGTCCTTCAACTCCATTCTTTTCAAAGTTATTTTGGATTGGTTTTTCTCCTCCTCCTCCATTTCCATTTCTATTTCCATATACATTTTAGAATTAGCTTATCATTCCTTTAAAACATGAAGCCTGCTGAGATTTTTATTGAATTGTACTGACCCTGTCAGTTTCGGAAGAATTATATCTTCTCTTTCTTTCTTTTTATTCCTCCTTTTTGGTAGTACTGAGGATCAAACCTCTGGCCTTACATATGCCAGGGAAGCACTCTACCACTGAGTAATATCCCCAGTCCAAGAATTGTCACCTTAATAGTAGTGAGTATTCTAATCCATGAATTCAGTGAATCTTTCCACTTATTTAGCTTGTCTGATTTTTTTCTCCGTGTTTTAAAAAGTTTAATTTTGAGATCTTATACATCTTCCTTTAAGCTTATCCCAAAGTATTCCTTTTTAAATTTTTTTAAAATTTTTTTGTGGTATTGGGAGGTTGAATCCAGGACCTTGTGCATACTTTGCAAGCACTCTATCACTGAGCTGTATCCCCAGTCTTTTTTATTTTACTTTTTATCTTAAGATAGGGTCTCATTAGGTTATGCAGGTTGCCTCTGGCCTTGAACTTGGGATCCTTCTGCCTCTGCCTCCCATGTTGCTGCGATTACAGGCATATACCACCATGCTCTGCCCAAAGTATTCTTTTATATCATTATAAATCGTGTTTTTAAATTTTCTGGTTTGTTGCTAGTATATGGAAATGAAATTGATTTTTGTGTTTTGAGTTTGTATCCTGTAACATTGTGAAATTTGTTTACTAATGTTAGTAACTTTTAAAAATAAATTCCTTGGGACTTTTTATGTGCACATCTGTGAATAAAGACAGTTTTTATGTTTTCCTCTCTGATGTTTGACTCTTGTTTATTTTTCTTATTGCATTGGCTAAGATTTCCAGTATAATGGTAGATAGAAGTAATGAGAATGATATGTCTAATGGGAGTTTGAACCCAGGGCCTCGTGCGTGCTAGGCAAGTACTCTACCACTGAGCTTTACCTTTAACCCCCCCTTTTTAAAAAAATTTTTAATTCTAAGACAGGGCCTTTCTAAGATGCATAGACTGTCTCTGGCTTTGAACTATTAATCCTCCTGCCTAAGCCTTTCAAGTCACTGAGATTACAGTCATTCACCATGGCACCCCACCTCTTGTTTAGTTCTTTAATCTTAGAGGGAAAGATTTCAATTTCTCTATCAGGTATGATGTTAATTCTGTAATGTTTTCTTTTCTCCTTTTATGTATTAATTAATTAATTAATTAATTTGTGGTACTAGGGGGCTGAACCCAGGGCACTGCACTATTTCTGCAAGCACTCTACTACTTAGCTATGCCGCAGCCCCTTTTTCATTTTTTATTTTGATACATGGTCTTGCTAAATTATGCAGGCTGCCTTTGGCCTCAAACCTGCAAATCTCTTGCCTCCGCCTCCTGAGTCACTGGGATTATAGACGTGAGCCACTATGCCCAGCTTATTTTTTTTAATTTTTAGTTTTTCCTTTTTCTTTTGATGTCTCTTCTTTTTTGTAGTACCTGGTGGCTAAATCCAGGGCCTTGCATGTTCTAGGCAGATGTTCTACCACTAAGCGATACCCACAGCCTCTTTTTTAAGATTTTTTAAAATTTTGAAACAGTCTAACTAAATTGCGCAGGATTTCTCTAGCCTTAAATTCATGATCCTTTTGCCTCCATCTCTTGAGTTGCTGGGATTACGGCACCGGTCATGGTGCCTGGCTTCATTTTTGCTTTTTGTTTTTTTGTTTTTGATATAGTGTCTTGCTGTGTAGCTCAGGTTGGCCTGAAATTCACTGTGTAGCCCAGGCTGGCCTTGAACTCGGCATCCTCCTACCTCTGCCTCAAGTGCTGGGATTATAGGCATGTACCACACCATGCTGGGCTCTCCTTTTATTTTCTCAAAATTGTGGTAAGATGCAGAGAATGTAACATTTACCATCTTAACTGTTTTCAAGTGTGCAGTGCGGTGGCAGTGAGTACATTCACATTGTTTAGCCAATCATCACCCTCTATCCACTGAACACTTCTCATTTTGCAAAACTAAAACTCAGTACACACTAACAGTAACTACCCATTTATCCCAGGGCCTTCCAATCTAGCAATAAAAAGAAATGGCCATATTTGGGAGAGCTTTTTCTTAGGCACTCTATTCCATTGGTCTATGTGTTCTTACCTCAGTACCATACTGTAATCACTGTAGCTTTGTAGCAAGTTTCTACTTTTTGTCTCTATGAATTTGACTTCTTTAGGTACCCTATATAAGTGGAGTCATATAGTGTCCTTTTGTGACTAACATTTCATTTAGGATAATGTCCTCAAGGTTTGTCCATATTTTATAATGCACTAGAATTTCCTTTTTAATGGTAGATAATCTGTTGTATGTATATGCCACATTTTGCTTATACATTCACTTGTTAATAAGTGCTTGGGTTTCTTCCAGCTTTTGGCTATTGTGAGTAATCCTGCTATGAATATGGGTATACATGAGTGTAGCTTTTAGAACCCTAATTGTTAATTCTTTTGAGGTTATACTCAGAAGTGGAATTGCTGGACCATATGGTAATTATGTTTTTAATTTTTGAGTAACTGCCGGACTGTTTTTCATAGCAGCTTCCTCATTTTATATTCTCAGCAACATGCACAGGAGTTCGTTTCTGTACATCCTCACCAATACTTGGTGTTTTCCATGTTTTTGATTTGCATTTCCCTAATAATTAGTGATGTTGAGATCTTTTCATATGTTCACTGGCCATTTGTGTATCATCTTTGAAGAAATGTCTATTCACATCTTTTACCTGTTTTTTAAATTGGATTATCTGTCGAGTTTTCTGATTGTCTTAATTTAGGAGTTCTTTGTGTGCTCTGGATATTAACCCTTTATTGCAGATATGACTTGCAGATATTTTCTCTTATTGTGCAGGTTTGATTTTTACTTAGTTGATGTGTTCTTTGATACTCAGGAGTTCTTAATTTTTTTAATTAAAATTTTTTTGTTGTTGTTAAAGATCAAACCCAGGCCCTCATGCATGCAAAGCATGCCTGCTACCACTGAGCTACACCCCATACCTGGAGTTTTTAATTTTGATGTTATCCAACTTACTTAATTTTTATTTTGTTGCCTGTACTTTTGGTATTATAGTAAAGAAACCATTGGCAAATCCAGTATTGTGAAGCTTTGCTGCTGTGCTTTCTTTTAAGCGTTTTATAGTTTTAGCTTTTTAAAAATATGGTGTAATGTCCAACTTCAGTCTTTTGTGCGTGGATATTTTCTCAGTTCTGTATGTTGATAAGACTGTTCTTTCCCCATTGAATAAGAGAAACTTTGTTAGAAATCATTTGGCCTTGCCTAGCATGCACAGTCTCCACGTGTCTGTCAGCATGTCATGCTTTGGGAACCTGCATGTTGCTGTGATGCTGAAAGCTATGCCACTGGTATTTAAGATACCAGCAGGGCCACACATGATGGACAGATTTCAGCTGAGCTTTCAGACTAAGACAGACTAGGGAGAAGGACTTGGCATCCCATTCTTGAAACAATTAGCCACTGAAGACTTTATGAATAGCAGAGAAGCACTGTCAAATATAGTGCTGGAGAATGAGCCTCCCAGGCTGGAAGGCATTTAAGAAACCACTGGGGAAGAGTTGCCACCTCAAAGTAGTTGTTGTTAGGTACCATTAAGTCAGGTCCGACTCATAAGTGACCCTCATAGGGTTTTCAGTGGCTGTTTGGGGAGTGGGCTACCACATCCTTTTCCCATTTTTGTGCTGAGGATGGAACTCAGGGCTTCAGAGGGTGCCAAGCAGCCAACTGAGCTAACCCCCACCCCCAAAGTGGAGTCAGGCTTAATGATAGGAATGGAGTAAAGTCCCTGGGATCTCCTTTTGCTGATGTGGTACCACTCAAAATGAGAAGAAACAGTGTCTGCAACAAGGCTCATACAAAGGGATTGTATACATGGCAGTGCTGGGTAGTGTTTCATTCTGTTGTGCATAGGGTCGCCATGGGTCAGATACGATTTGATAACAAGTTAACAACAAACAAAGCATGCACAAGGCGCTCCCTAGGTTTGATACCCAGCACCCCCCACCGCCCTCCAAAAATAATCTTTTGGTTTTATATATATTTTATATATATATATATATATATAAAGTTCTTTCCCCCTGGACTCTTAGTTCCTCTGATCTGTATGTCATTATTCAGTACTCTTCTCTGCATGGGCAGAGATTGAACTCAGGGTATCTATCCTGTGTGCTAGGCAAGTACTCTACTACCCCCATCTAGTTGCTCATGGTTTTGATTGCTGTGGCTTTGTAGTCAGTTTTGTTCTTTCAAGATAGCATCTCTCTGTGTAGCTCAGGTTGGTCTCCAGCTTAGTGTCTTCCTGCTTCAGCCTCCTAGGTGCTGGGGTTACAAGTGTTTGCTACCATGTCTGCCCTTATAGTCAATTTTGAATTCAGGATGCTGTAGGTTTTTTGTAGGTACTCTTTATCAGCTTGAGAAAGCCCCTTTTATTCTTAGGTTGCTGTGCATTTTTATTATTAATGATGTTAAACTTTTCAAATACCATTTCTACATCTTGATATTTAGATTGTTAATGCAGTGAATTGGACTGATTGAATTTTGAAAGTTGAACCAGCCTTAAAATCCTATGATAAACCTCATGATGGTCATGCTGTAATACAATTTTATCTTTTTTTTTTTTTTTCCTCCCTGGTACTAATGGGTTGAACCCAAGACCTGTATCTTGCTAGGTAAGTGCTCTGTACTCCCAGTCCCTTTTTTATTTTAAGACAGGTCTTGCTAAGTTGTGCATGTTGCTTTTGGCCTCGAGCTCATGATCCTCCTTGCCTAGCCTCCCTAGTCATAGTTATTACAGGCATGTGCCATGGTGCCCGACTCATTTGCATATCTTACTAAATTCAACTTGATAATATTTTATTATAGATTTTTGTGTTTATGTTTTTAAGAGCCAAAGCCTGTGTCTTAACCTCAGTGCCTTACTGCCTCCAGAAGATTTTTATTTTGGGCTTGTTTGTGTATCTGTATTTGTTTTTTGTGTAGTCACAAACCAACCAACTAGTTTTCTTGGTAGGTATAGGAACTTTCTTCCTTCAATTTTGAAATCTCCACCTAGTGGTTTGTTCTGAAAGCCCAAGGGTGAGAACCTGTGGTAATGCGTTGATGTGTATTTCCATTTAGCCCACTAGGTGGCAATAGGCCCTAACTTCAGAATGAAGAGTGAGGCCTGAACACTAGAAGGAAATATTATTTGCAAAAACTAAACAGATCAGAAGAACCAAGATTTTCTGAAAAGTAGTACACTAGCCTTCAGGATTTGAGAGAAGTTATGCCTTTAGTTCATTCTAAGAACATATATGAGAACTCTTAATTAAAACTACATGGGAAGCTAGGCTCCATGACACATGCCTGTACTCCCAATGACTTGGGAGGCTGAGGCAGGAGGATTGCAGATTCGAGGCCAGAAGCAGCCTATGTAATTTAGCGAGACTCTGTCTCAAAAATAAAAAACAAAAAAGGGGATAGAGTGCGCCGCATTGGTAGAGTACTTGCCTAGCATGTGCTAGGCCTTGGCTTCATCTCCCCAGTACTCAACATCAGAGCCGTGGAAATCCTTGGTTTCCTCCTTTTCTTTGCCTCTCAAGATGATTGCTTACTCATGACTAGTGGGCTCAGTTCAATAGACAGTGGTGCTCAGTGTGAAACGGAAAGGGGATGTTTCTTCTTTGACTTACAGCAAAACCCTATGTGTGTTTGCTTTCACTGTGTATGTTTAGATGTTTATGATAATCGCTGTCATACTCTTGGCAGGATTATTGCTTACTATGTGATCAGTCATCTCAACAGGATTATTTGAGTTTAACACGAGTGATTTTTCTAGGAATTTGTTTTTCCTTATGTTGAATGGAGATCTGTGTAATTGTGAAGGAAACAAAATCTTTCATATAATGATTTTGTACTGGGACTTCTGTTGACTTGATGGTGTCTGGATTTATTTTATTTTACTTTTTAGCATTTCTGTTGTCCAGGAATCTGTTAGTATAACTAAGAAGCAGTAAAAATGTCAAGTCTTAGCCAGATGCAGTGGCACACTCCTGGAATACCAGCGACTTGGCAGGCTGAGGCAGGAGGATCACGAGTTGAGGGCAGAGGCAGCCAGTGAAACTTAGATCTTTAAAAAAAAATAAAAAGTAAAAAATGAGCTAGAGGGGTCAGCTTAGCAATAGAGTGCTTGCAAAAGCATGTATGAGGCCCTGGGTTCAATCCCCCAATACTTTCACACACACACAAAAAATTAAGTTCTAAACATCATCTTCATTGAAATTATCTTAATTATGAGAATAGGAGACTCCCTCCCCTGGTAGTTCAGTCGCAAGGAACAAAAACACCCTCGGGCTAGTTTAAAATGTGAACCTTGTTGGAAGGTATTGAGTTTCTTATAGGGCACAAGAGAAGTGTATACAGTTAGATTTTATAAAGAAGTATGACCAAAATTTCTTTCCCATCTCTCCATAGCCAAATGGAGTCTGTTCTTTGTGGCATTTGAATCAAATTTCTCTTCTTCAGACTGATCTTTGCTTCTATATCCATGATGGAGAAATGACTGTTCCTGCCCTGGCACCATCTTTCTAACATCCATGCTTAACACAGACTAACTAGAACATTTGTGTTTAAATTTGAATACTCGAGAGAGAGCATAAGCCCATGCTGGATCAGATGTCCATTTGTCTTGTCAGTGGCTGTAGTCCAATAGCTGTTCAGTAGAAGCGGCAGGAGCATACTGAGGAGAACATGAATGAGCAGACGGTTGTCTAACATGATACCTTCCATCAGGAAGCAGGTTGGAGGCTGTGGAAAATGCCCATGAGATGTGGTTTTGGATGGAAGGTGGACAAGGGAAATTCAGGGGCATGGATTGGTTGGGAATTATTTACTAGGCCTGAGATGGGAGAAGATGGGGCATCTGACAAAGTCAGTGAAACTCCAGGTACTGGCAAGTAGAAGAGATAAGCTTTCACACCATCTAGGAATTACTTGTGGGTGTAAGTGCTAAAACATGAAATTCTGGGTCTTGGGATGTTTATGACCAGATAGACTGAGAGTTAAGCCTAGGCCATTAGGTGAGGCATCCATAATAGACACCAAAGCATGGTCATGGGCTTAACCGTGGTGGTCAGGGCCATCGATAATATTCAGTGTAATTTGCCTAGGACTGATTGAGTATCAACCTGATGACAGGGTCTGAGATTTGTTGATGTATTTTTGTCCTACCCGTGACTGGCTCTAAGACTGGTCTAGATTAGTATATATACATGTGGAAGGTACTGAAGATGGTAAGAGTTAGAGTTTTTGGGAAGTATGAGCTGAAAATGACTCTTTGACAATTTTTATTACTGCTTTTTGGAATTGGAAAATCATTGTATAATCCCAGAATGACTTTATTCCTCTGCCTTACCCAGTGAGGATTTTCCTTTTAAGTGTTTTTTTTTTTTCTTTGATTGAATTGCATTTGAGCAGTTTAGTGCTTAGGTGTAATGCCAAGAAAATAGATTTGACTGGCTGTTTGGGTTCACTGAGATCAGGATTTTATCACTTTTTTCAGGGGTGGGAGGGAGACAGGGTTTTGCTTTTTTAGCTCAGCCTTGAACTTAAGATCTTCTGCCTCAGTCTTCTGAGTGCTGGGATTACAGGTGTATGCCAGCATGCCCTGCTCAGAATTTTATTACACAGGAGGTTTTTAAAAACATGCCTGAGAAGATTCATTCCTGTCACGAGTGAGTGAAGACATCAACAAATCTCTCCCCCAAACAACTATAAAACTACCAAAAGAACCAACAGTATACAAGAAGTTAAGAAACATTTATTCATGAAAACCACTGACTCTGGAATAAGAACAACATGCATGTGTAGTCTTGTCTGGGATTTCTCCCATTTCTTCTACCTCTGACCATGGAGTTGTTCAACCAGGGTAGTGCAGGCCATGAAAACCAGCAGCTTTCTTACTGCGCAAGAAGAAGCTCACTTGATCTGGAGTTTTGTCTGTTAAAAGTGATGGTTTGGGTACTTAACATGTACAAGGCACTGGGTTTGATCTCCAGCATCTCCACCCCCAGTGATGATCTTGGTTGTGGTAAGTGAAACAGGAAGGGCTCACAAGTCTTAGCCTGAGGTTATAGTTTACTTTGAGATAATGGACAAGACCACTAGTCAAGACTTAAACAAAGAGGTCTGGGAGATAAAGCAACTATAAGGGCTTTGTAAGCTATCCAGATATCCTGGGTTGACCAGAGGTTTTATGTATATTTGAAACCATTGTAACTCCAAGCTGTCCCAGATATCAGTGGCCAATGAAGGGCATGTTTGAGAAAGCCCAGGAGAAAGTAAAAACTGGAATAGATTTGAAGGTCTGAAGGATGTGCTCCCCATCCCAAGCACAGATCCAACAGCAGAGAGTAAAAGGGCTCAACATGGATGAACTCTGTATCTAACCAGTCTTTGAATTAACAGTACAGTATGTAGGGAGGCAAGGCCTATAGCCGTAGCCCTATGGCATCTGATCCCATCAGATCTCGGAAGCTAAGCAGGGTTGGGCCTGGTTAGTACTTGGATGGGAGACTGCCTGGGAACACCAGATACTACAGGCTTGGGAGACGGACCCAGCAACCCACTCCCAAAAATAAGTTCGACATTGAAAACCCTATGAACAGCAGAGAAGCACTGACAATAGTGTTTTGCCTGTTGTACGTAGGGTCGCTATGAGTTGCATACCGACTTGATGGCACCTAACAACAACAACAACAACAATGTAGAGAGGCGACTGCTAGAAGTCAAACTTCCAAATAAAAACAAGGGGAAGGAAAACCTTGATCTATCAGGAACTCATTGCAGGAGAGGCAAACTTCACAGGATTAGTTCAGGAAAGGCAGTAAAAACAAAACAATTAATCACCAACTCTAGCACATTATTTTCCCCTCCCCACCTCTCCCTTCCCCTCTATTTTTTGAGACAGAGTCTTGTTATATTGCCCACACTGGTCTGGAACTCACTGTCCTGCCCCAACCTCTTGAGTCACATTATTTTAAATGTTCAGTAGTCAAGGAAAAAACAGCAACAAGATATGCAAAAGAGTAAAGTCTGACTCATACTCGGGAGAAAGAAATCAGTAAAAACTGTCTCTGAG
The DNA here is from genome assembly GCA_007922755.1 of Pedetes capensis. NCBI lineage: Eukaryota > Metazoa > Chordata > Mammalia > Rodentia > Pedetidae > Pedetes > Pedetes capensis. The sequence goes on from VMDO01001287.1 coordinate 44,563, forward strand.
TGATCCCAGTGTTGGATCTGGCACACAAAGACTTCAAAGCAGCTATTCCTTCTTCCTTTCTTGTCCTGTCCTGACAGGGTCTTGTTGTTTAGCCACGGCTGGCTGTGAACTCTTAATACTCCTCCCTCAGCTTCCGGAGTGCTGGGATTACAGGCCTATACCACCACATCTAGCTTGCTTTATTTTTATTTTTATTTTTATTTAGTTTTTGAGATAGTATCTTGCTATATAGCAGAAACTGGCCTGGAACTCATTATTTTCCTGCCTCAGCCTCCTGAGTGCTGGGATTACAGGTGTGTGTCACCATGCTCAGTTTATTGTAGAAGATTTCAAAGAAATGGAGAACCGTGTTTAAGGAATTAAAAGGAAGTATGGTGGCAGTGACTCAATACAGAGAATTTCAATAGAGAGAATTTGTAAGAACAAAGTAAGTTCTGTAGTTGAAAAGTGTAACTTACGTGAAAAATTAACTATAAACCTAATAGCAGAGTTGAGGTGGCAAAAGAAAGAATGGGTGGATTTGTAGATAGACTAATACAGATTATATAATGTGAAGAACAAAGAAAAAGAGATTGAGGAAAAATGAGCTGAACCTGTGAGATCTGTGGGATAAATCAGGTGTATCTGTTATGAGAGTTCATAGCAGAAGAGTGAGAGAAAGGGGCAGAAAAAATTAGATAAAATAATGACCCAAAACTTCCTGAATCTGAGGATAAACTTTATAGATCCAGGTAGCCTCATAAACACCAACTATGATAAACTGTTGGAAGGCAGGAGCAAAGAGAAAATCTTGAAAGTAGCAAGAAAAGGACAATTCTTTATACACCAGGAACAATGATAGGATTTATAGTTGACTTTTCATTTAAAGCAATTAATGCCTGAAGGCAGGGTTAATGACATATTCAATGTATGGAAGGAAAAAATTATTAACCAAAAATTCTATATCCAGCCAAACAATTAAAAATGGAGGCAAAACAGACATTCCCACCTAAGTAGTAGTTGCTACGTGCCGTTGAGTCAGGTCTGACTCATAGCAACCCGCAGAGTTTTCGAAGGCTGTTTCCAAGTTGCTTCGGGAATGGATTGCCATGTCCTTCTCCCATTTTTGCAGTGCTGGGTATCGAACCTGGTTCCTCAGAGTATGGAGCAGCACTCTACCAAATGAGCTAAACTCCAGCCCTCCCACATAACAGTGGACCTATATGAAAATATTTAAAGAAGCTCTTCAGGCTGAGAGGAAGTGGCACCAGTGGTAACTCAAATCCATGAGAAGAAATGATACACCCCAAATATGATAAGTATGTTGTTGTTGTTAGGTGCTGTCGAGCTGGTATCCGACTCATAGCGATCCTACATACAATAGGGGAAACACTATTGTCAGTGCTTCTTTGCCGTTCAAAGGGTTTTCAGTGGCAGACTGATTTTTGGGAGTGGGTTGATGGTCTGTCTCCCAAGCCTACAGCACCTGGTGTTGCCAGGTGATCTCCCATCCAAGTACTAACCAGGCCCGACCCTGCTTAGCTTCTGAGATCTAATGGGATCAGATGCCATAGGGCTATGGCTGCAGGCCTGATAAGTATGTGGATAAATATAAATCAGTGTTTTTCCTTATTTTTAAGAAATAGCTTGTATAAAGCAAATATTGTATTACTGAGTTTATAACATATAATAATAGGAAGATAGATAGGAGACATTGGAAAACATTTCTGTTTTCTATAATTAAGTTAGAAGTTGTCACAAGTGAAAATGCCTGTTGTGATACCTCAAGTGACCACTAAGAAAACAAAAAATGTACAGGAAAAAATCAACCAAGGAGTTAAATGATACACTAAAAAGTATTTCATACAAAAGAGGATAGTAAAGGAGAAACAAGGTAAAAGGACAGAAACAGCAAGATGAACTATCTAATCCAAAGATAGAGATTTTCACCCTGTGTAAAAAGGCAAGATCCAACTGTTTACTGTAAATAATATAATGTACATTCAAAGACAAATAGTTTGAAAGTAAAAAACTGATGAAAGATCATGTAAATGAGATCTGTAGATTAATGTTTATTATAAACTTCAGGAACCTTTTGGCTGTGAGACAGCTGGAGTGATTATTAATATCAAACCATTTAAAACAAGAAATATTACTAGACAAAGGAACATTTCACAATGACAGAAAGGGTAATAATATGAGGAAAGCATAACAAGTATGAAAACATACCCAAGAGACTACCAAACAAGGCCACCAAAATATATGTATAGAAAACTGACCGAAATTTTAGGAGAAATAAACAATAGTTGTAGATTTCAGTAGCCCAGTATGAATAATTGCTGTAATTACATAGAAAATTGTTAGGTGCCATCAAGTTGGGAACAGCTCATAGTGACCCTGTGTACAACAGATGAAACACTGTCAGACACTGTCATGCCCAGCACTATTGTCAGTGCTTTTTTGCTATTCATAAGGTTTTCAGTGACTGGTTGCTTTTTGGGGGTGCGTTGTGAGGGCCTTCTACCAAGGCTACAGCACCCAGTGTTCCTAGGTGATCTCCCATGCAAGTACTAACCAGGCTTAATTCTGCCTAGCTTCCAAGATCTGACAGGATTGTTCCCCATGGTGGTACAGGTACAGGTACACAGAAAATGAAGAACATAAAATAATTCACCAATGCTATCAAACAGTTTGACCCAAGTCATATTTATTGGACCCTTTATGCAGAAAGAATAAACATTCTAGCTCACATTGAACAGTCTTTAATAATCTGGGCCATAAACTGGGCATCATGGCAGATGCTTTGGGATACTGAAGCAGGAGAATGGAGAATTTGAGGCCAGCCTGGGCTACATAGACACTGTCTCAAACAACAAAACAAAACACCACACAAAAAACAATATTCTGAGACATAAAAGAAGTCTCAGTTATTTAAAAACTGAGATTATATAAGGTATATTCTTTGATCACAATGGAGCTAAATTAGGGATTTATGAAAGAAAAGTCTGATTTTCCCCATATATTTGAAATTAAACACACAGATCAAAGAGGATTTCAAAACAAATTTTAAAATATTTTTAACTGATTAAAAATGAGCCAGGTGTGGTGGTGCATGCCTATAATCCCAACGACTCTTGAGGCAGAGGCAGGAGAATCACAAATTTGAGACCAATGGGAGTTTGCATAATTCTTTGAGACCCTGTCTCAAAAAGTAAAAAAATGGGCTGGAGGTGCAGCTCAGTGGTACAGCACTTGTAGAGCATGCAAGTGCGAGGCCCTGGGTTCAACCTCCAGTACCACAAAAAAAACAAAACCTGAAGAGACAAAAATTAGTATATGTGTAATGAAGGAAATTAATTAAAAATTAAAATTGTCATAAAATGAAGCCAAGACCCAGGTTATTTCATTGGTGAATTCTGTCAAACTTTTTTTTCGTTTGTTTGTTATTTTTTGTAGCACTTGGGGGTTGAATCCAGGGCCTTACAAGTGTTCTTCCACAGACCTCTAGTCTGATTTTTGATTTTGAATCAGGGTCTCACTAAGTTACACAGGCTGCCTCTGGCCTTGAATTCGCCATCCTCTGGCCTTTGCCTGCTAGGTTGCTGGGATTGTGGGATTACAGGCATGCACTCCTGTGCCTGGCTATGTCAGAGATTTTGAGAAGCAATAATACTGATTTTTCACAAGTTCGTTTACAAACTAGAAGAATACGCTTCTCATTGTATGAGCACAATATTGTCCTGATAACAAAGTCAAACTAAGATACCACAAGAAAACTACCAAACCAATTTTCATTATGAACATTGGCAGAAAACTACTTAACAAAATATTAGCAAACCAAATTCAGGAACATAATATATGTTGTTGTTAGTTGCCTTCCAATCAATTCCGACTCACAGCAACCCTCATAGGGTTTTCAATGGCTGATTGTTTCGGGATTGCCTAAGGAGTGGATTGCCACGTCCTTCTCCCATTTTTGTGGTGCTGGGAATCGAACTCAGGTCCTCAGAGACTGCAGAGCGGGCGCTTTACCAACTGAGCTAAATCCCAGCCCGACAAGTGGGTTGTATATCTGATACTGTACCTTGACCAATTGGGATTTACTCCAAGGATGCGAACTTGAATGAACGCAAAGATTAATATAGCATGTGTTCACAAATGTTCTTTTAAGAGGCAGGATGGTAGATAACTTTTTGTTGTGGCGGTGGCTATAGCTCCTGTTGCTGCTGCTTTTTGTTAATGTATCATTTAATTAGCTTCTTGGTGAGAAATTTAGAACATCGATTTATGAGGATAAGTTCCATTTTTTTAGAGCAAAAATAGATCACATGTAGACCAGGCGCTAAGGAATAGCGTTGGTTTTTGGTAAAATTTGTGAGTCTACAGGTTTCTAATAAGCCTTGCACTGCTTTGTAATCTTGTATGTCTTCCTCCTCACCAAAGATCTCACCTTCCTGGCATCTCGGCTTCCACAGCTGCTTAAAGTAAGCATCAGTAGGTTATTTGGGGATTTCCACATTGCTGATAGCAATTTTTGTGGAGGTGGTGATGACAAATTTCTTATCTGTTCTGTGCAGAGGAACTTGATTCAGGGAAAGAGGTCCAGTCACAAGCAGCAAACCAGTGCTCAACTGCTTCAGGAAAACCACTCACTTGCCTCTGTGACACCCAGTGAGGAGGATCAAGGTGGTCCTTGGAGTTTTCTCACATGCTGACTGAAGGGGTTTCTGCTGTGGCTCAATAGGTTTCACAACAGATTTTCAGTGGAATAGCATCTAGGCATTTTGTGAAGCATAACCACACAGGAACCACAATGCTTTTCACATCTTCTTGTTCTGTGGCAGTAGGAAGAGCCTTTTCTTTCTTTTTCTTTTCAATCTTGAATTTAGTAGCTGAGTATTTCCTGTTATACGTGACTTTTATGGTATACATAGAATATCAGAAGTATTTGCCAATTCCTCTGACTAGGAAAGGGTTTCAACTACAGAGGGACTTCCCCTTCTCCGTGTTTTTAGCCTTAGGGTTACCCTTTTTAACTGTGCAAATGGCACCAGCCTTCCTGGCTCCAGGCTGCTGGTTCCTAGTATCTGGCTTCTCAAGTTTTACCTGTCATCTTGCAAAGTGGGAAAGAGAGGACTGTATAGTTTCTGTTGGCACTATTGAACTCTCATGTTTTACTGCCAAATCAGCCATATATAAATAAATGGGTATGATTATGTTCCAGGGAAACTTTACCTACAAAAATAGACAACTCCTCAACAGGTCATAGTTTGCTTTATTAACAAAATGGAGGTTTTAAAAAACATATAATTATCTAAATACAGAAAGAAAAAAAATTTGACAAAATCTAGCACCCATTCATGTTAAAAACTCTCAACAAACTAGAAGTAGAAGGCAATTTCCACAACTTGATAAAGTGTATCTACAAAAAGCTTGTTGTTGTTAGGTGTCTTTGAGTTGGGTGTGACTCATAGCCACTTTGTGCACAGTAGAATGAAATTGTACTCAACACAATGTTATGCCCATTACCATGTCAGTGCTTCTCTGTTATTCAGTGCTTAATAGCTTACGTAGAAATGAAGTATTGAATGTTTTTCCTCTAAGATTGAGAACAAGATAAGAATGCCCATCCTGACCATTCTTTCAACATAGTGCCAAAGGGTCTAGCCAGTAAAGAAAAGTGCATCCACATTGGGAAAGAAAAATTAAAATCGTCCTTATCCATAGATGACAAAATACTATAATTCTCAAGAATTTTCACACACACACAAAATAACCCCACAAAAAACCAAATTGAACTCAGTTAACAGTGTCACAACATACCAGATCAACATACAAATATCAATTGTATTTTTATGTACTAGCAAGAATCCAGAAATGAATGTGATAAAAACTATTCCATTAGGAGTACATCAAAAGAATAAAATACCTGGAAATAAATATGACAAGAGGTACAAAATTTGTACACTAAATTCTACTAAATATTGCTGATCAAAGTTAAAAGATCTAAACAGAGAAACATTTCATGTTTATGGATTAAAAGCCTAAATATTGTTAACATGGCAATTCTCTCCAAATTGTATTTAGTGCAGTCTCTATAAAACAATCTCAGCTTTTTTGTAGAAATTGTCATGTTACTCCTAACATTTATATGGAAATGCAGAGCTCTTAAGGCAGTTAATAACGATTTTGAAAAAGAATAAAGTCGGAGGAATTACACTACACAGTTTAAAAAATTATAGCACCGGGTGCAGTAGCATGTGTGTAATCGCAGCAACTTGGGAGGTAGAGGCAGGAGGATTGTGAGTTGAGGGTCAGAGGCAGTCTGCATAATTTAGCAAGACCCTAACTGAAAAATAAGATATAGAAAATAAAATTGGACTGGGATGCAGCCCAGTGGTAGAGCACTTGTAAAGTATGTCCAAGGCCCTGGACTCAACCCCCAAGTACTGCAAAAAACAAACCCCAGAAATATGTCACAAGCAAGACAGTATGATATTGGTGTATGGATGGGCACTGGAACTGGACTAAGAGTTCAGTAATATATCCTTATGTATATGGTTAATGGATGTTTGTGAAAGGTGCCAAGATAATACAGTAGGGGAGATGATACAGATGATCCTGGGAAAGAAGGAAACAAAGACAAGGTACAGATTGAGGCAAAATATTTACATAGCAAATATCTGTGAAAGGAATTGTATCCAAACTATAAAAAGACCTCTTCTAAACAAGATAACAATTCAGTTTTTAGAAAGAACGAAAAGTTCTTTATGATTCCATTTATATGAAGTGCTTGTTGTTGTTAGGTGCCCTTGAGTCGGGTCCAACTCATAGTGACCCTATATACAACAGAATGGAAAACTATGTGACGCTGTGGCATGCATGGCACTATTGTCAGTGCTTCTGTGCTGTTCATAGGATTTTAGATGGCTGATTGTTTTGGGAGTGGGCTGTCAGGTCCTTTTCCCTAGCCTATAGCACCTGGAATTCTCAGGTGGTCACCCATCCAAGGGCATAAACTCTAGTGCCTCTGCTTCTGTAAAACATCAAACACAATCTGATATTTGGCTGCCACATGGCACACATTTTTATGTCCTTTGGAGAGAGAGCCTCAGTAGCAGCACAAGTGCAAATATACCTGTCTACACTCAGAAGAGTGGTGGCAGGAAAGGTTGGGCAGTAGTTGAAAAGTGAATGCCATGAAGTGTGATGGTAGGAAGGGACAGGTCGCTGAAGTTTAGCTGGTAGGCTCGGCTGTGCTTTAGACTGGCCTTCAGTGGCTCTAAACCACCTGGTGAGCGTGTTAAAATAGCAGTTCTAGGACCTTACCTCTGGTCTATTGTAAGACTCAGGAGTCTGCATTTTAAAAAGTAATTCTAGGTGATTCTGGTATAGAACCAGGATTGGGAAACACTGGTCTGAATCTTATGTTTTCTGTATTGTTGTAAATTTTTTTACATTTTTCTTTTGTGCTTGATTTGTCTTTTTGGTTCTTTTACCATTATACCTGTAATTCCCCTTCCTTCAGATCCTTGAGAAGAAATTTTGGAAGGCTAAATTGACTCTTCTATCTTATTTGACATATGCTGCTGTGTGAATCTGTTTCTGTCTTAGACTTAAGTATATAATAAATTACTTATGATTAAGGCCCATGTTTTTCTATCATTAGCATGAATGTTTTAGTGGCTCATTTTTAGTGGTTCATCTTATCTTACATTATGGGTCTTAGAGAATTGACATTATGTTTAAGTTTTTATTAAGAAAAATGTCTGTCTCCCATCTCAGGTATGTGTTTTTCTCCTTTGATGGGCCTGGTTTGCAAAGGTCGGAATGAATGGGCTTATAGTTTTGCTCAAAAAATATTTCTCAAGTACATTTGCATGATAATCAGAGCATTCAAGCTAGTTATCATAGTGGTGCACACCTGTAATCCCAGCACTTGGGAGACTGAGGCAGGAAGACCAACATGAGTTTGAGGCCAGCCTGGGGTATACAGTGAGACCCTGTCTCAAAACAACCAAAAAATAAAAATTAACCAGTGTGTTCACACCAAGATATGCCATTTATATCAAAGAATGAGGATGACATAAAATATTGTTTTGAAGGATATCTATAGTATATAGCTGGGTGGAAAAGCAGATTGTAGAACAGTAGATATATAATGAACTCAGTTTTGTTTACGCCATTGCCCAAACTCCCCCAAATTATAGATTTGTATCTATTTGTATGTAAATAAGTGTCCATGGATATAAAATAAATTCTTATAGTACCAAGTAGTAAGTTTATTTGTTATTTCCACTGAGGAAATAGATTGAAGATGATGAGGATAGAGATTTTTAGTTTTTACATCATAAATTTAAATTTTTAAATAGTAAACATGATTGTTTTTAATTTAAAAATTATGAAAGCATTTTTGTAAAATATGACATATCAAGACATATCATTTATTCTTCCTATAGGATACAATTTTCTTAAATCTAGAATATTGAAAAAGAAAAGGACTAGGAATTTAGAGAATGTCCTCTGAATTAGAACCAATTAAATAAGAGATGCTTTAGCTGGTGTATTGGAGTCCCACCTAGAGCAGTAGCTGACACTCTGTGATTCTCTGGGTATGCTTTTACTTTCTTGGGTTGTTTGGTCCGCAGTTTGCATTCATTGATCAGTGAGTCGATTCAGATTCAGACCCACCGACAGCAATGAATGTTGAGCGCAGCCATCAGTGTTTCCAGTTGGTGGAGTTGCTTTGGTCCTCCCCAAATCCTGGCTTCTCTTTTCCACATTTTAAAGTCTTTTTGTGTCTTTATAACCAGCCATCTGTATGGTTGAAGGCTCTTACAATTGTAGATGATGTTGACACTAGAGATGAAGAGTTTTTAAAGATGGAAAAACTATGCAAAAGAAAAAACTGATGGAGAACTTCATAGGCAGCTCTGTGATCACACAGGCAGTGCTTGTGTAATGATACCTGTAAACCAGAGCTCGGGGACCCTGCTGCTTTCTCTGTTTTTCACAGAGAAGTATGGGTAGTTTTTCAAGGTAAATTAGCACAGATTGTTTGTAGTCAGATAATAGGTTACATATAGTGAGCATTTGCTATGTTCTAGGAATGGTTCAAAGCACCTCATATATCATTTTATTGAATCTCAAAACTCTGTGAGGTAGGTTCTCTTATCCCCCATTTTAGATGTAAGAAAACAAACTCAGACACTTGCTCAGGGTCACACAGCTAGATGGTTGGACCATGATTCATCCTAGATCTTTCTTACTCTAGAGCTTCTTGCTTGAATATAGTAAATACTTGAATAAGCATGTGTGGAGATGGAAATAGTAAGCCAATAGCTTATACTCTAACTGGGCTGTCAAAACTTAACCACATAAGCTGTAATTGGAGGTGGAATGTGATAAGAGCTATGTATGCATTGGATAGTTTTGTGCTTTGTTTGCTGATTAAATCTTGCCCCTGCCCCTAAAGCAAAATTTGAGGGGATGTGGGAGATATGAGAACAAAATATCAGACGAGGTTTCATTTCAAATTCAAATACGTAAATTTTTGGTACTTTTTTTGATACGTCGTGTCTCACTAGGATGGCATATTTCTACCAGACATTTATTTAAGCACATTAGGGATTACCATGGAGCCCTCCTTACCTTGTTAGAATGAAACACTTTGTTGTCAGAATACACAAAAACCAAGAAATAATGAGCAATATAAATAGAGAGGAGCTTTTAAAAAATTCACAGGATCACCTTTGGAGAACAGGCCACAGGACTGTTTCAAGTGCTGTCATGTAACATATGAAGGTACATCTTACTCCTTTGCTTCAGGAAATGTAGTATTGTCTGTAAGGATCCCAAGGTACAGTCAACGGTCGGTGGTTTCTTTAAATCCCAAACTCACCGACAGCGTTGAATGTTCCTTGGAGTCCTCGTACATCTGGCCTGGGGCCCTTCTTCAGCTCATGCTCTTTCGAAGGGCAGTGGGCAGTGAGAGCACTGCTTACGGAGTTCTCACATTCTCTTCCCAGTTTCAAGTTGAGAGTACTTAAACTATGAAATCAGTTTGTACACAGCAGAGAGGTAAAGAATTGCAAGACTGTGAGATTGCACTAAGTTATATAAGCTGACTCCAATGGGTGTCTGAGAAAACAGCATTGAATGATATTTTGTAATTCTGAAAATGACAAATTCTCAATTTTATAGCGGTAGCTTAATTATTGTGTCTGTAGCTGTACCACTGGTGGTGTCTGATCCCATCAGATCTCGGAAGCTAAACAGGGTTGCACCTGTTAGTACTTGGATGGGAGACCACCTGGGAACACCAGGTACTATAGGCTTGGGAGAAGGACCGGGCAACCCACTCCCAAAAAACAGCCATTGAAAACCCTATGAATAGCAGAGAAGCATGACAATAGTGTTTTGTCTGTTGTATGTAGGGTCATGATGAGTCAGACACTGACTCAACAGCACCTAAGAACAACAAATTTAATTATTAAAAAGCAGAGGTAAGAAATTAACATATTTGGGATTTACTGTGTGCTAAGATTTGTATGCCTGCAGTCATACCACTGTGGCGTCTGATCCTATCAGATCTTGGAAGCTAAGCAGGGTCGGACCTGGTTAGTACTTGGATGGGAGACCACCTGGGAATACCAGGTGCTGTAGGCTTGGGAGAAGGACCCGGCAACCCACTCCCAAAAATCAGTCTGCCATTGAAAACCCTATGAGTAGCAGAGAAGCACTGACAACAGTTGTACGTAGGGTCACTATAAGTCAGACACCAACTCTACTGCACCTAACAACAAGAAGATTTGTATATTTTTATCTCAAGCCACATATTCCTGATGAGATAACTGAGTCTTGGAAAGATGAAATCATGTGCCCATAGTTACGTAGTTAGAAGCCACGGTTACAAGCCAGAACCTGACTTTATGATTTCAGTGCTCATTGATCATACTGCCTCCTCCTTTGTCTATCATCAAGACTGTTGGTATCTGGGAATAGAATTTTCATTGCAGAGCTAAATCAAACATGTAAATTTCCCCTCGTGTTTGCCTGTATTAATAGCAGGTATCTCTGTAGGTAAAATGTTTCATGAGAGAAGATGAAAAAAATCACCTCCGTAATTGCTGATCTCCTGGAGAATCCTGGATCTCTAAGTTTCCACAGAAGTGTTAGTGATAGTTCACAAGTTATTTTCCACATTCAAACAGCAAAAAATAAAAACCCACTACCTAATGGAAGACCTGCATATCTTCTTAATAAGAACACAGAAAGTAACTAAAATGCCAAATGTCTCTGTTTTCGCTGAAAGGGGATCAGCATTAAAGGACATACATGGTGGTTATTTTTGATTAATTTTTGTATGTCTTTGATGAAACTGAAAAATGAATTAATAATATTGATCATTTCAGAATATGAGCCTTATAATGGTAGGGCTCCAGGAATAGTCAATAGGAAAAGGGTTTACAGAGCTGCTGGCTGAATTGAGGTTAACCTCTATAATCAGGGATAGATACTATTGTTTGCTTTAGGTTTAAATATTAAAGGCTGATGGCTCTTCAGATTCTTTTCTTTTTCCTCAGTACTTGGGGGTTGGACCCAGGGCCTCTCACATACTTTGTGCTATACTACTTTTAATTTTTTTTTGCTTGAGACAGGGTCTTGCTAAATTATGCAGGCTGCCTCTGGGCCTCATACCTATGATCCTCCTCCTTCCACCTCCCAAGTTGCTAGGATTACAGACATAAGCGAATATGCTTGACTCAAATTCAGTTTTTAAAGGGGCCAAATGGTACATATTAAGAGAAAAAAATCAACCACTGAGAATTTGGATTGAATGTAAACTGTTTACCTTCTACATCCATTTATTTCACCCTCTGTCAAAACCCTTCAGTTAGCCAGCTTTATTTGAGGATTTAATGTTATGGGAGTAGTAAACTGTATATAAACAAACAAAAAAGCAACTGTTACTGTGTAGTATTTTTAAAACTCATATATTTTTTTGGTACTGGAGTGCTGAACTGAGGACTTCACATATACTTTGCAAGCACTCTACTACTGAGTTTCAACCAGCCCCTTTCCTATTTTTTAATTTAGAGACAGAGTCTCACTAAATTGCACAGGCTGTCCCTGGCCTTGAACTTGCAGTCCTTCTGCCTCTACTATTGCTAGGATGAAAAGCTGCGCCCACTTTAAAAACTCTTTAATGGATTTGATTTAAATGATATTCCTTTGGCCTAATAATATGAAGAGATACCAAGCTTTATGCTATTTGGATAAATGTTCAAATTTTAAAAAGCTACTGATTTCTTCTGCACCAAAGTTTTCAAGGGGCTGGGATTTAGCTCAGTTGGTAGAGTGCTGCACTGCAGTCTCTGAGGTCCCGAGTTCAATTCCCAGCACCACAAAAATGGGAGAAGGACCTGGCAATCCACTCCTAAGGCAATCCTGAAACAGTCATCCATTGAAAACCCTCTGAGGGTTGCTATGAGTCGGATACCGACTCGACGGCACCTAACAACAACAACAACAAAGTTTTCAACGCTTACAAAATAGTATTCCTTAAATCTATGGTATTCTAAGAAAAATCCCTTTCATATCCTTGAAAAGCTACAGAATAAAGAAAGATAAGTTTCTGGAATGACATAGCATTTCCTGTTGTGTTTGACATAATTTTTATGTCATAAAGGCCTTCATCATCCTTTCTCTTTAATTTTAAGCCCTTTAGTTTTTGTCATCAAGCAAATTTAAGGCGCACATTTGGTCTTTTAAATAAATTTGACTATTGTTGTTTGTTGTTAGGTGCTGTCAAGTCGGTATCCGACTCATAGTGACCCTCTGTACAATAGGGGGAACACTATTGTCAGTGCTTCTCTGCTGTTCATAGGGTTTTCAATGGCAGATTGATTTTTGGGAGGGGGTTGCCAGGTCCTTCTCCCAAGCCTGCAGCTTCTGATGTTCCCAGGCGGTCTCCCATCCAGGTACTAACCAGGCCCGACCCTGCTTAGCTTCCGAGATCTGACGGGATCAGATGCCACAGGGCTACAGCTGCAGGCAAATTTGACTAAGGGGTTTATACACTCAATGCAAGGATAAAGTATAAAGGGTTAAAAAACGTCAAAGATTAAATTAGCTGACAGTTACATAAGCTGAGTAGTTAATAAGATGGTATAGTTAATTCTTAGACTGGTTTTGAGTTTGTCAGAACTCACCAAGCCACTTCCTTATTTTGCTTATCTGCATTCCCCCCCCCCCCCCGCCAGAGATACCATGAAATATTGAAACCTACGTTTCTTCAGCTTGGAGATGTAAATGTTTTCATAGTCCTTCTGAGTACTTTTGATATACTTGGAAGAAACAAGAAGCGTAAATTCAATAAAACAATAAACTTGAATGATTTATATCTAGTAGAAGAATTTATATCTCAGGTGGGTGGACTAGACACTTTCCAGTACTATGCAGGGAGCATTGCCAAAAGCATTTAGGGTAATATTTTTCAGCCTTGAAAATAAGTTTTTGTTAAAACGGTGATCCCACCATGTAAGCCTGAGTCTTACATTTCTTTTAGCCAAACTGTTCCCAGTTTTCTGCTTCATCCTTATGTACTAATTAAGCAGTAGAATCCTAGAGATCATCATGGAACCTTGTATCTTCCCAGGGAACAAAACACAGAGGTAGCTTATAACAAAGAGGATGACCTATATGCTGTTGGAGTGGTGGTGGTTAGTTGCTATCAAGTCCTGTCCCACTCTGTGGCACTCAGGGAGTCATAGTGACCCTCATAGGGATTTTGATGCCTGATTGTTTTGGGAGTGGGCTGCCACATCTGTCTCCTGTTTTTGTGGTGCTAGGAATCAAATCTAGGGCCTCAGAAAGTACAGAGAAGCACTGCAACAAATGAGTTAAACCCCAGCCCCATGGAATGGTAGGAACCATGTTAACAGAGAATGAGAAAACAGAGGTTAATTCTGCCTCAAAGGGCCAGGAAAGGTGTATCTAGTAGGACACATCTGCTCTAGGCTTTAAATGTTTAGTTGAATATTTACTAGACAGAGAAGGAAAAATACTCTAATAGAGGGGAGAAACATGCACTGGATATCCTAGAGGCAGGGAGTGGTGCATAGTGAGATGCACTTCTCAGTGTCAGTTAACTCTTGTTTAAAATATGGGATGCCTGCAGCTGTAGCCCTGTGGCATCCGATCCTGTCAGATCTTGGAAGCTAAGCAGGGTCAGGCCTCGTTAGTACTTGGATGGGAGACTGCCTGGGAACACCAGGTGCTGTAGGCTTGGGAGACGGACCTGGCAACCCACTCCCCAAAATGAATCTGCCATTGAAAACCCTATGAAGAGCAGAGAAGCACTGACAATAGTGTTTCCCCTGTTGTATGTAGGGTCCCTATGAGTTGGATACCGACTTGACGGCACCTAACAACAAAAATATGGGATGAATATCAGTTGCCCTTACTGCGCCCAGCTGTGAAAGTTAAATGAGGTTGCATATATGAAAGTGTGTGCAAATGTAATTGCTAGGTTCTTCTATTGCTCTTGGTTTGTATGTACTAAAATGTTGTTGTTAGGTGCTGTTGAGTTGTGTCCAACTCATAGCGACTGTCATAGGATTTTCAATGGCTATTTCGGGATTGCCTCAGAAGTGGATTGCCACTTCCTTTTTGGCTTTTTTCCCTTTAAAATGACCATAGTTTAAAATGTTCATATGGTAAATGTTTGCAGAAACACTATTTTAGCGTAGTGAAGAGCACAGACTTTGAAGCCAGAATGGTGACTTTGCCACTTTATTGCCTTAAAATAACCTGTTTCCTTATGAATGAAGTTGTTGTTGTTGTTGTTAGGTGCCATCGAGTCGGTATCCAACTCATAGTGACCCTACATACAACAGGGGAAACACTATTATCAGTGCTTCTTGCTGTTCATAGGGTTTTCAATGGCAGATTGATTTTTGGGAGGGGGTTGCCAGGTCCTTCTCCCAAGCCTACAGCTTCTGGTTTTCCCTGGCGGTCTCCCATCCAGGTACTAACCAGGCCTGACCCTGCTTAGCTTCCGAGATCTGATGGGATCAGATGCCACAGGGCTATGGCTGCAGGCATGAATGAAGTAGAGATAATAATACTATGTCTCTCATAGAATGGTTGTGAGGGCTAAAATGACAACTATTTAAAACAGCACCTGTTCTTGTTAGGTGCCATCAAGTTGTTGTCTGACTCATAGCGACCCTATGTACAATAGATGAAACACTATTATCCTGCATCTTTGCTATTCATAGGATTTTTCAACGGCTGATTGTTTTCTGGGAGTGGGTTACCAGGTCCTTCTCCCCCCCAAAAAAACCAGCATATAACCTATGCTAAAAGCTGTATGTATTTTCATGTTACTTCACAATAATTTAAATTATTGAAGTTATTTTTAGCCATCACTTACATGTTACCAAATAAAAATAGCATATTTTGCCCAGAATTTGACTTCTAGCCCATATGCATTAATAGAAAAACTTGTTCTTTGGTGATTAAAATAGTCTCTGGCTAGCTGTTGTATTGAGTATATACATGTGTATGTTGTAAACATACTTTTGAAATTAATGTTACACCACTTTCTTTTCATCTTCTTTTTATATTTTATTTTTTTGTGGTACTAGGGTGGTTGAACCGAGGACCTTGTGCATACTTTGCAAGTGTTCTACCATTGACTGCACCCCACTCACTTTTTTATTTTTTAATCTTGGGATAGGGCCTCTATGAAGCTGCTTCTGGCCTTGAGCTTGGGATTCTCCTGCCTCCGCCTTCCAAGTCAGTAGAATTATAGGCATGTACCACCACACCAGCTTGCCTTGCCACTTTCTTTGTAATGTTTTCATTTCCTATAGGTTTCATGTTCCTCAATTTATAAAATAACAATACTAGCACTTACCTCATTTTGAGGATAAAGTTGCATAACATAATTAAAAACTCTGAAAAGCTATGGATTCTCTCCCTAAATCCATGCACATAAACACCAAAACCTGAAAGTGAATTGATTTTTGGAATTTGAGAACTCATTCATCACCTCTCTGGCAGTTTGGTTATAAAATTCTGTTGCTACCTGGAAAGACCTGGTCTCCATTTCATTAGGACTGGCTTACCTGCTAGTGGCGGAGCTTGTGGTGCTGTCGGCCAGTCACACGCTTCCCTGTAGCATAACCTATGTGGTGGAACCTGACCATGGTGGTTCCTGGAAAAGTACTTAGATTCACCAAGTTGTGAACTAATTATAGATACCAACCATTAATTAGTAGCTCTACTTACATAATTATGACTTCTAAAAGAATTTGCCAAATGAGAAGTTACAGAGATACTTGAATGAATTTATCTTACTCTGCAAGTTTCTTGCCTCCCAAGACTTCCCCGGCAACTAATTCTAGTTTTAAGTAAAGCTGAAAGAATCTCTTATTTCAAGGCAATGCCTGTAAAGGAGGCTGCTGAATGCACAGTGCCTATTTTAATATTACAAAAGACAGGAAAAAAGGACCTCAAAAATTGTGATTGTATATGAGGGTATTTGTTGGTCTTATAGTTAGTCTGCTTGTGGTTTTACCAAACCAAGTGTAAGATTAGACATTTAAACTCAGTAGCTTAGAACATTTTACAGTTTGATATGACAACTTTATGCTAGTTTACTTCAGATATTTGAGTTTGGAAGGTGAGAGGATGTGGGCAGGCAAAATCACTGAGGTGGCAAATTGACCTACTGTTGAAGGTTTTGTGTGTGTGTGTGTGTGTGTGTGTGTGTGTGTGTGTGTGTGTGTGTGCATGTTTGTGGTACTGGATGTTGAACCCAGGGCCTCACCCTTGCATGCTTACTTGTGCTGTACCACTGAGCTGCAGCCTCCAGCCCAATTTACTTTTTGAGACAGGGTCTCTCTAAATTACACAGACTGCCTCTGGTCTTGAACTTGTGATCCTTGTGCCTCTGCCTCCCGAGTTGCTGGGATTACAGACATGCATCACCACGCCTAGCTGGTATTATATCCTTTAAAGGAGACATACTTAAAAACCTTTCAACGTACTCTAAGGGCCACCTGGGTTCTCCATCCCAAAGTTACAGTGACTCAGTGTGTTTGAGATCCTACTAGTTTAGATTTTGGAAACTCACAGGAAGCAGGACTTCATTTTTCATGATAAATGAATCCACAGGCTATCTGTAATCAGACAACTCTTCTAAATAACTGTGTGAGGGATTTTATCTGAGCAGAGTATATAAGAGAGTTGGGAATATAAAGGCATAAAAAACAGGAACAAAAATCATCAGTAGCTGATATTCATGGCAATTAAGGAATGAGCTGGAAAGAATCTCAGGTTTTATTGCAGTATGTGAAAAGTGTTGGCAGAGATTTTAAAGCCAATAAGCATGGGTTTTGGAAGAGCCAGTTAATGAAACAAACAAGAACAGTAGGCAAAGGACTCAGTTTTTCCTTTTTATAATAATGAAACCCTGATGATGTATCAGTGATTTCAAAGACTGTGTTTTTTTCCTCTGACTTAGTTTAATCAATTAAATTTAATCATGGCACCTTATGCTTTTGAAAGTTTGTTTTTATAAAGTTTCTTGTTGCCTCAGATAGGTTATAACTGTGTTTTAAGGTGTTGTAAATTATGGGTAAATAGACATATTTATTCCCCCCCACTTTTTTTTCTGTATTGGGGGGCTGCACCCAGGGCCTTGCATATATTTTGCAAGTGCTCTACTACTTAGCTGCTCCCCAGGTCGCTTTTTAATTTTTTTTTAATCTTTAGACAGGGTCTTTTTAAGTTTCACAGGCTACCTCTGACCTTCAACCTGTGATCCTACCGCCTCTGCCTCCTGAGATGCTGGAATTACAGGTTTGTACCACTAAGCCTGGCTGAAAATGCTTTTTTGAATGTTGCTTTTTTTTTTGTTTGTTTTAGTTTATTTCCAGCAAATAGTTGAATCTTCATAACATGCAGTATCTTTACTTTTTTAAATGCACTTTCTCTAGGAAAGCTATACTGAGAGCTATCTCATACTTTTATAAATGAAATAATACTGTACTAGGTTAGACAAACTATTAGTACTGGACTTTTTTGGAGGGATACTGGAAATGCTAAAGCCAAAGCCTCAATACTTCGCAAGTGCTCTACCACTGAACTGTATCCCCAGCCCCTTTTATGTTTTATCTTGAGACAGGGTCTCACTAAGGTATGCAGGCTCTCTGAAACTTGAGATCCTCTTGGTTTACACCTCCTGGGATTACAGGCATGAGTTACTGCGCCCAGTAGTACTTGATATATTGGTTTAGGACTTATGTCTCCATTGCTGACCTGAAATTGGACAACACTTTTTGAGTGAGAATGCTAATCATAGAGAGGGTAAAAATTTTGCATTGAAAGAATAGAAAAATTAAGTGTCCGACTTCTTTTTGTTGTTGTTTTTTGGCAGTACTGGGAGATTGAAAAACCTAGGGTGCTTGACCACTGAGCTGCACCCCCAACCATTTTTTAATTTACTCTTTATTTTGAGACAGGGTCTCACTAAATTGCACAGGCTGCCACTGGCTTTGAACTTGCCATCTTTCTGCCATAGCTTCCCAAATTGCTGGGATTACAGGTGTGCACAACAGTGCCTGGTATAGAAAATTAAGTTTCAATGCACGGTTTTATAACTTTAAAAACTATTGTGAGTCTAAAAGTGCATTTAGCCTAATGCCTGACTTTGCTTTTAAATTAAAAGTGTTAATGATGGGAAATGTAACCTGCTAACAATGCAGATTTCTAGGTACCACCCCAGATTTAGTAAATCAGATTCTCTAGGAGTAGGTTATATATTTTTTGAAAATTCTGAGGTTATTTATTTATTTAGAAAGGGCTTCACTTTGTAGCCCAGGCTGACCTCAAACTCACAATCTTCTTAATTCAGCGTTCTAAGTATTGGGATTATAGGCATGAGCTTCTAGGGTGATTCTGATACTGTCATTTCATGGGCATTTGGAAATCTTTGATTTAGACTAAAGTTACTAATTTAATAAATGAAACAGATTGGAAATGAAGATCCCAAGTCCCATAGGAGGGTCAGAATTGAAATCCTGGATGCTGCGTATATCTGAGTTTCCTTATTAAACACTGTTTTTCTGTCCTGAAATAGCATGATTTTTGCAGAAGTTTCTTAATGTCTGATTAGCTATTTGCAAAGTATGTAGCCTTCCGCTCAGTCTGCCTGACAGGTGAAATGTCTTAGGACAGGGATTCACCCAGAACTGCAAATGGACTGTTGACTTGGATTTTGTATGCTTTTCTGAAGCTTTTGACTAAGTAAATAGTGCTGAGTGGTGTTAGCTCAAAAACTATCCCTGCTATGAAATGAGAAATAGCTGAGAAGTGATCATAACTGTGACAGTCCTTGAGGGCCTGACATTCATCAGCTGCTGCTACACTTTACTGCTGTTCTCTAATCAAAGGTGACTACCACTGGGTGGAAGAGGCTTGCAGAACCTCTGGCTCATCTCCAGGGAGGAATTTATTTTAATTGTCAGTGAGAAGGTAGGAATGTTTTTTTAAAAAGATCAAGAACCTCCAAATCCACTTCAGCATGGGCTCCTGGCCCCATGTCCTTCCTCAGGAGAGAGTTGGTGTCAGCTGCTTCCTTAGGACTTGAAAGTATTTTAGAAAAGCCAAAGGCATTATGGAATCCTTCCCTCAGTTGGCAGGCAACAGTGGCACCAGGAATCAAGGCCTGACACCTGTCATCAGCCTGGAAAAAGTGGACTTTGGACACTAATGATGGCTCTTGTCAAGGCTCCGTGTGAGAAAGCCAGGAGGACTCAGGTTGGGGCATAGTTTGCATAGGAGGGGAATTATAGCTTAGAGGACACCTGCCAAGGGTTTTTGCTGTCCTAGGTGTCAGTGGCATGTCATTCACCCTGGCCTCCTGTCAGTCCTTTTTAATGGTGGTAGAGATACTGGGTGGGTGAGGAAGAGAAGCAGTTTGATTATATCCAGGACATCTCCTGGTTTGCGTGTTTTCTTGCTATAGAACTAAATTGAAGGACTATACTCCAGGCTAGTGCTTTATTCTGTCTGTATCTGAAGGCATGCTGGGCCAGAGTCACAGGTTTTTATTTCCATAAATGCCCTTTTGCTGGTAACCACACAGATGTTTTGATTGGCAGTTGTGAGAAGGCTTTTTGTGGATGTATCTGTTAGAAGTGTTATTTTCAGACCTACCTCTACCATGTGGTAGCTGTGCGGCTTTTCATAAGTGGTTTAACCTCAGTTTCTCATCTGCAAAATGGAGGTTAGTAACTAATTTTACTTATCACAGAGTTTTCCTGAGAATTAAATGCGATCATGAATATAAAAATTTCTGGCATATAACACCCAAATTTCAGCTACTATTATTATTGTAATTAGTTGGCCAGATTCCCAGCTTACCGGGAAGGGCATCTACACCATTATCTTAGCAGAGGGATTATGGTTTAGAAAGAACATAAAATTGAAGTCAGAAGACGCAATCCTAATTATGCTATATGATACTTCAGTTTCCATATTTTTCATAAACATTTATACCAATCAAAACCAACTGAAAGTAGGTCTTCTTGCCATGCAAAGAATTGTCCATAGTGTACTAGTTACCAAGCTGTCAATAGAAATTAAAACTGATGAATTTAAAAACATTTAAATTCATTTAAAAATTTTAAAAGGGCTGGCAACATAGCTCAGTGATAGTATTTGCCTACCATGGTTGAGGCCCTGGGTTTGATCCCCAGTACCACAAACAAGACAAAGCAAAACAAAAACACACAGAGAAAACTCATATTGTTGAATCTAATCCAGTCCCTTTCAGCAGTTTTAGCGGGGCGACAACAACATAATCAGATGTGGATTAGAATTGCATGCAGGTTGGAGAGCTCTTGACTTCAAGTCCAGTCTGCATGCGATTCTAATCCAGACCTTATTTTGTAATACTCTAAAACTGTCTAAAGAGTGTGGATTAGATTTGAGGAAAAAAATATGTACATTTGTATACATGTATATATATTCACATTAGTAACATAAGTGACCTTATTTTTGCTTTTTCCAGTGCTGGGGATAGAACCTAGGGTCTTGTGCATGTTAGTAAAGTGCTCTGCTACTGAAAAATACCCTTAGTCCTACATAAGTAACATTTTAAAGTAAAAAATAAATATAAAAATAGACATATTTTCTGGTCTGGGGATATAGCTCAGTGATAAAACGCTTACCTGGCATGTGTATGCATGAGGCCCATGGGTTTGAGCTCTAGCACTGAAAAAAAAATAAGGATATATATTCAAAAAATTTATTGAGAAGAATGTCATTGCTTTGTATTTTTACAGATCACTTTAATATCTGACCTTCCCCCCACCCAGTACTGGAGCTTGAATGCAGGTCCTCCTGCATGCATGCTAGGTAATTTTGCTACCAGCCTCCTTTTTATTTATGTACTTACTTTGTATTTTGAGACAGAGTCTCACCGAGTTGTGCAAGCAGCTTCTGGCCTTGAACCTGTGATCCTCCTGCCTCACTTTCCCAAGTAGCTGAAATTATAGGCATGTGCTGGAGCACCTGGTTAATATTTGACTTCAAAAAAGACAGCTAAATTTCCAAATCTGCCTATATCTTTTACAGTATATTGTTTTGGTTGAAGTGAAGCATATAAAAAAATTGTAGTCCCACAAATGTAGGAAAAGGAGACTTTTTTCCCCCCAGTATTAGGCAGTTGGACCCAGGGCATGGCAGTGGTCAAGCATTGTGCCACACCCCTAGCCTTATTTTTTATTTTGAGACAGAGTGTTGCTAAATTGTACAGGCTGCCTCTGGCCTCAAACTTGTGATCCTACTGCTTCAGCTTCTCAAGTCACTGGGATTATAGGTGTGTGCTTCCTGTGTGGTTTAGGGAAGAATTTTATTAGCCTCTTCAGATACTGCTTTTGAATTATGGGACTGGAGATGAATATTGAATATAACATGGACTGCCAAAAAGAACCAATAGATCTGTCCTAGAAGAAGTACAATCAGAGTGCTCCTTGGAAGCAAGGATGGCTAGACTATGTCTTACGTATTTTGGACTTTTTGGAAGGACCAGTCCCAGAAGGACATCATGTTTGGGAGAGTGGTGGGTCAACAAATAAAAAGGAAGACCCTCAACTAGATGGACTGACACAGTGTCAGCAACAATAGGCTTAAACATAAAAAAGATCATGTGCCTGGCACAGAGTTGGGGAGTGTTTTGTTCTGTTGTTCATAGAGTTGCTATGAGTCAGGCCCAACTCGATGGCACCTAACAACAACTTCAGATAATTGTGTATTCTTTGATATTATACCATATCTGAGTACTTAGTAGTTTAAGTGTTAGTTGCAGTGTGGAATCCAAAACCATGTCAGTAAACTTTCCATGCTTATTTTATTAAAATTCATTTCCTGGATCTTTTACCCAGGCATGATTTCATAATATCATGCATTGGTCATTTCAAAATGTACTTTCACTGAGTTATGCAGGTTTTCTAAATAGTGACACATTTTGTTATATAATATCAAAACTTCAACTTTGTTAATGACATCTCTGAATATTGGGAAGCAGTCAGGATCACAGTGACAGTTGGAAATTTTCCAAAAGTAGAATTTTTGATTAAACGCTCAAGTTTTATCATTGGCACAATACTCTTGGTTGTTTTTCTTGAGGTGACACGCTCAGTTTGTTTGTTTTCAAGAAAGTATATGTCAAATACTCAAGCCTGAATAACCATAATCTGCCTCTTAGTTGTTCTTTGAAGTAAAATGGTGGCCCATGAGAAAGTTGGCTAGGTCAGCTTATAACCGAAACAATAGCTCAGTTCTTCCTTGAGGCAACCGGCATACACAAGTGCTTCATATGTATTTCCCACTCTGTCACACAAAATATTGCAGTGGCTAAGATTTCATTGAGTCAGTAAATCTTACTGCTTTTATCAAGGACATTCTTATGCTAATTTTTTTTCTTTTTTCTGGAGGGTGTGGCAGTGGTGAATATAATGATACCAGTGCCACTGCTTGATTAGTGCTAAGGCCAGCACTTTAACCCAACATTGGCTTTGCCAATGTCAACGTAGTGCAAAAGGCAAATAATGTCTTAGAATTAGTGCAGAAATAGTTTTGACTTTGCAAACTCCCTGAAAGGGACTTGGGACATCCATGGATCATACTTTGAGAACCATTGCTATGGAGTCCAAATGTTAGGAAATTGAAGGTAAAATGGTGGAAAGTTCCCTAGTCCCTTCTGAGTTAATACTCAAGGATAAAGTATGCTACAGGAGAGAACAGAACGGCCCTTGGCATTTATTGTAGCATCTCCCTAGGGCTTAGCATGGTGATCATTGTCTTAGTTTGCATATAGTGGAATTCAATAAAGGTCATTTAGTCAATAGAGGATGTCTAAATGTTAAGCAACTTCTTTATTTTCCTATACTGTATAAACTCAGTTTTTATGTTCTCATGGTAAAAAAGCATGATCTGTTTGGCCAAGTTTTATGTTTCATAATTAAACTTACCTAACAGGTATTGTTATTGTGTGAGTTTTATTCTGGTTGGGGCATAACAAATAAATCACATGGCATTTACTCTTCATAATCTTGAGAAAATAAGCGGTAACACAATGTCCTAAGCAGTGTCCACATACAGGGGTTAATAGTACCTGGCCTAGGATTCAGCATTTAATAAATATTTGTTTAAAAAAAATAGCTCTTTTTCAAGTATCCTTTTTTTTTCAGGCACCATGATTTATATATACATACATGAACACGTAGAAACATACATATAAACATAATTAATACATAAATATTTTAATATGTAACTGTGTTTCATTTGGGGATATGAATAAACACCTATAGTTTTGTCTGTTTTAGAAGTTGCCATGTGCAGCTGTTCTTAGGGGGTATCAGGTGTCTTATTTCCATCTCTTAAGTTTGAAAACTAACTCCTAAATTTGCAGATGTTAAATAGCACCCTTTGACACCTTAGGGATGGATTCAGTGACAGGATAAGGGTATGCATGGGAGGTTGCTGACTTGAGTTGATACTACCTTTGCTTATTTTTAATCTTTAATTTTTTTATTTTTTTGGTGTTGCTGGGGATAGAATTCAGGGCCTTGTGCATCCTAGGCAGTACTTTTCCACTGAGCTGCTCATTTTCTACATCAAGACGGATAGAAGGAAGTTGTGAAAGTTCAGCGTGCTCGTCTTTTTAACATAATATGTAGTCAGTTTATAGCTTAGTAAATCAATGTAGAGATCAGTAACACTAAAGCCAGTAACTGGCACATGATTATGTCTATCTCCAAGATAAACAGTGATCAGAAGCAGCTGATTATGATCACTGTTTGATTTTTGTGTATGTGTGTGTTTCGTTGTTAGGTGCCATTGAGTCTGGTCCATCTCTTAGCGACCCTCATAGAGTTTTCAATAGCTGATTTATATAGTCTCTATGAAACTATTTTAAGAAGAATATCTAAGTGACTAGACATAAATACCTTGTTAGCATCTTGAGTAGAAACCTGAGATTGGGTGGAGAAAACAGAAAGAATGACAGATTCTTTGTAAGTCACATGCAGATTGAGTGCCTTTCCTTCCTAGAATGCCCACAGCAGCATATCTTTTTGTTTCTAGGAAGTTTTAGGACTGAATCTCTCCCCTTTGGGCTTTCTTGCTACCCTCTCAACATTTTACTTCCTTAGATCTTAACAAGGCTTTGTGTAAGCAAACTGATTAAAGAGATTTATCTCAAATAGTCCCTTATTCACTCTTTTGAGGATGTTTGATTATACACATGACGTAGTGAAAGTAAGTTTTGGCTGTTAGTAGGTAGATCTTAGCCTGGGATGGCAGCATATGCCTGTTATTCCAGCAACTGGGCAGGCAGAGGCGGGAGGATTGTAAGTTCAAGGCCACAGGCAGCCTGCATAATTTAGTGAGACTCTGTCTCAAGATAAAAAATAAAAGGGCTAGGCAGGATGCAGCTTAGTGATAGAGTGCTTGCAAAATGTATGTGTTCAACCCCTAATATTGCACACACACAAAGTAGAATCTTTATCTGTGTTTCTCTAGAAGATAGCAAGGGGGCCTTTTTTCCGGATCATAGCATGTCCATGTCAGTCTAAGTATGGGGTGGCAGGTGGTAAGAGGTTTCCAGGAGAAAGCTGTTGATTAGGAGCTGTTTTGTTTGTCTGTATTTGCAGGAGGTAAGATTTTTATAGGGCCTTGTCTCATTTGGGAAGGATTCAGCTTCCAGGCATGGGAAATAGGCTTAAAATGGTTGTTAACTTAAAAGATACACAATTATTGTGGCATTTGTAAGGACATGTTGTTGTTAGGTACCATCAAGTTGGTATCCAACTCATAGCGACCCTGTGTACAATAGGCAAAACACTATTGTCAGTGCTTCTCTGCTGTTCATAGGGTTTTCAATGGCAGATTAATTTTTGGGAGTGGATTGCAGGGTCTGTTTCCCAAGCCTATAGCACCTGGTGTTCCCAGGTAGTCTCCCATCCACGTACTAACCAGGCCCGACCATGCTTAGCTTCTGAGATCTGACAGGATCAGAGGCCACAGGGCTACCGCCACAGGCTGTAAGGACATAGGCAGAAATTAGAATATTTAAGTTTTAGGTACTCAGTTGAATTTTTTTTTTTTTTTTTTTTGAGACAGAGTCTCACTGTGTGGCCCAGACTGGCCTCAAACTAAGGCTTTCTTATTCAAGACATGGTCTAATACAATTTCTTTAGGATTTATTTAAACCAAAATGAATTCTAGTTTTCCCTTTGGTCTCTTATACACCATTTTCAGTCTTCTGTCCCTTTAGAAATGTTGGGAGGCTCATGTGCTTTCTGAATACTTCAGGGTCTTTTGACAGATGTAAAGGCCCCTTTGGTTTAATGAGGTCAGTATTATAAAAATAGGTATGATTGAAGTAGATGTTGGCCAACTTAAAACAGAAAAGAGCTGAATCTGATTATTAGTGATAAAAAGAAAGCCTAACAGGGGAAAAATAATATTATCTGAGGTCAGATGGTAGGTAGGTTTTCTGGGAAAGGTCATAGAGGAATGTTGTTGGCTGCCAAAAATGCTTGATGTGTCATGGTTATACCTATGCATGTGTTAAAATCCATCAAACTGAAATTTAAGACCATTCACCTTACTGTATGTAAATTATAGTTTATTGTACTGTTATCACTGTTTTTATGAAAATTAAAAATATAAAAAATTTAAAAATCCTGTCAGTCTAAACATGTCAGATTATATTTAGGTTAGAGAGTTTAAACCTTTTCTTCCCTTCTTTTACCTATCATTTTCCATAATTGGGGTTTTGTGTTTTTCTTGGATATTACCCAGGGGCGAAGAGAATGAAGTCTTATTTTGTGATAGCAGTTGTTGAATGGGGACAAACTCAGTCTTTATTTTAAACCAGTTTATATGTAAATTCTTTTCAGTCATTCATCTGAGTGAAGCCAGATCACTTAGTTTTATTAAGTATATGAGAGCTTTAAGCATCACTTTTAAAGATTCTGTCTTTGCTAAGTACTTGTCATGTATTTGATACTGTGTGAAGAACTGTTTTGTAGGATGAAGTTACTATTTCATTTTGCGTTTGAGGTCACTGAGGATCTGAAGTCATGTAACTTGTTCAAGTACTCCTGGCTGAAGTGGAGAAGGCTCCTCACTCTTATCCTCTAAGGGATTCCCAAGCTTCTTAGCCAGGGCACGGTAGCTCACAGTGATAATCCCAGTGACTCTGGAGGCTGAGGCAGGAGGATTGAGAGTTTGAGGCCAGGGGCAGCCATTGTAACTTAGCAAGACCCTGGCTCAAAAGAAAAAAATAAAAAATAGCCCAGTGGTAGAACATTTGCAAACTATGTGCGAGTTCTGGGTTCAACTCCCAGGTACTTCCGATAGATAGATAGATAGATAGATAGATAGATAGATAGATAGATAGATAGACAGACAGACAGACAGACAGATAGATAGATTCATAAGCTTCTAATATTAGCATATCAATATTAGCATATCAATTTGTAGGTAATTATCACTGTTTGTAACTTTTTTTTTTTTGGCAGTACTTAGGGGTTGAACCCAAAACACTGCATATGTTTGGCAAGTGTTCTACCACTTAGTTGCACCCCCTAGACCTTTTTGAATTTTTTATTTTGAGATAGTCTTACTAATTTTGTAGGCTTGCTTGCCTCAGCCTCCCAAGTTGCTGGGGTTACAGGTGTTCGCCACAGTGCTTGGTTTTGTACCTAACTTTTTATTGCCTCAATACTTGGGGACATTGTGTATAAGTCTTTTTAGAGCTTGTATTAAGGGCCCTTAAAATTTCAGAGTCACTTAATATTTTCTTCCCCCACCCCCTTTTTATTTATTTATTTTGACTATGTAGCCCAGGCTGGCCTAAAACTCAAAATCCTGTTTCAGCCTTCCGAATGCTGGGATTATAGGCATGTCCCACCACACCCTTCTAACAATTTCTTAATATCTTGGCAATATTGCTTATCCTTTAAAACAAAATCAGGAGTGAAATATTTGTTTCCCTGTGGCATGACAAAGGACTACTTGTAGGTCATCTTTTAAAAAATGGCAAGAAATTCTTTCTCCAAACCACGTCAGAACTCATGCCTACTTGGTACACAGTACTTAATAGAGTAATGATGGAGGAATTTGAAAGAGTACATAGTACAGCTGCCAGAGATCACAATGTTTAATTTCAACACCGTTTGCCAGAGTCCAAGTTATGTTCTTCTGTATGCACTAAATTATGTATATATTTATCTCATTGGAATAGGGAAATAAAGAGTTATTGCTTGATAAATGTGCTGAGTTTCAGGTTGTTAGTTTTTGCTGTTTGGCTTCTCACATACTTCTCAGCTTTGTTCCTCTGCTAATTCCCAAGTACTTACTCTCCTGGGTAAATTCTTCAAACCTGTGACATTTATACCTTGGGTAATTATATTTTGCAAGAGAACCCTTTCCTTTGCTTGAGTATCTGTTCAAGCAATTCTGTGTGTTGCATTCTATCCATTCACCAAGTCTTGAACTCTTATGGTACAGGATTTGCCTATGCAATTAGACGTAGACATACTGGCCTCTCTTGGAGAGAGATTGAAGCCAGAGAAACAAATCCAGATGTGTTCTGGATTGAGTCTGACACCATTAAGAATTCTAGATGGCAAGACTTTGTTTGGAAGTATACCAGACTTAGCACCTGCTCTGGATAGCCTACCCCCCACCCTCATTTTTATGACCAAAGATTTTGGAGTTTGCCGACTTTTTTGAGCAGAAAGAACTACATACTGGAAGTCCATGAGAGTGGATCCCTATCATTTAAGAAAAATAACAGCAGGCTTGCCGAGGAAGGAGTCTTGCTGCTGTGAATAGTTCTGGGATGAGAGCAGATGCAGCTACAGCTGCAGCTCCCTAGCCATACCAGGTCAAATTTTAATTTTTAAGTAGAAATGTTGGCATAAACATAAGTGAAACATTAGGGGGTCTCTGGCATCCATCTTGCATAAGGGGGAAGTGTTTCCTGACTGTACTCAACACTTACTGAACAACTTTTGTGTCTCTAAATGTGCTAGATGCTGGTGATGAATAAGATATTTTCCGAAATGTACAATCTGGTAGGAGACAGAGATTCTTAAATGGATAGATTATAATTCACTGATTTTTTTCTTTGTTCCTCGTGCAATGTAGTATTTTGTTTACTTTGTAAGTCACCTGCAGTAGCCAGTCCACAGGATTGACTCTGTGACCTATGAACAAGCATGGGATTGCCTTTCGGTTTCAAAGTGTGCTAACTTGCTTATATTTTTGCCTCTTTGGATGCCACTTCTAATTTATTTAGAAAGAAAATTTGTTAAGTGTTCGAAGAAAAATAGTCTGAAGCTGGGTGTGGTGGTGCATGCCTATAGTCTGAGCACTCAGGAGGCTGAGACAAGTCTGGGCTCAAAACAACAACTACAAAATTACTACTATCATGCAAGAAAGCTATTTCTAAGAAGGCTTCCAGAATTGATTATTATTATCTAATACTGCTCTTACTTAAAACAATGTGAGAATGTACAAATTCCTTTGATTGTGTTGTCAAGCTCTTGTGAGGTAAAAGTAGGAAAAATGAGATCCTTTTCTTTATAGACTGTAGGCCTTCTTTATATGAATTGTTATACACTTAAGGAAGAGCTAGAAAGCACATTTGCTTCACAGCTTTCTGGATGGATGATATCACTTTTTTTTTTGTAGTGATATTGTTCCTATATTCTAACTTCTTACTCCTTAATCTTTTTTTCCCCCTCTCCCATTTTTAAGGATGGGTCTATGATATTTTCATTAGGCCTTCTTAATCATAAGGATGTGAAGCTTATGTCCAAACTCCTTTCTTTGATATGAAACAATTTTAAAACATGTATACTACTGCTATTAAAATAATAATCCCTAATATTTATATAGTACCTGTAGTCCTGGTTTTGTTTTTAGGGCTTTATATATTTAAAATACCTAAAAGAGGGCTAGCCTGCAGCTGTACCACTGTGGCGTCCAATCCCATCAGATCTCAGAAGCTAAGCAGGGTCGGGCCTGGTTATTACTTGGATAGGAGACTGCCTGGGAACACCAGGTGCTATAGGCTTGGGAGAAGGACCCAGCAACCCACTCCTAAAAAATAGTCGGTTGAAAACCCTATGAATAGCAGAGAAGCACTGACTATTTTGCCTGTTGTATGTAGGGTCGTAGGGTTGCTATGTGTTGGGCTGGCTCCATGGCACCTAACAACAAAAACAACAAGAGGGCTTCTCTAATCTACACAGCAGTCCAGTAAATAGGTACTTACAGTTTTCTCATTTTACAGATGAAAATAGGGCAAAATGAGATAAGTGACTTGCCCAAGGTCACACAGTTAATAAGCTAGCATAGCTAGGATTGAAATTTAAAAATACTGGCTTCGGAGCCGGGCGTGGTGACGCATGCCTATAATCCCACCACTGGGGATGGTGAGGCAAGAGGATTGACAGAAGTTTGAGGTTAGCTTGGGCTACACAGCAAGACCCTGTCTCAAACAAAATGAAACAAAACAAAACAACAAGAATTCCAGCTCCATAGTGTTGTTAATCACTGCACTACACCATTTCATGCACAATTTAACACTGTGTGATATGGAGTTCCCTAAAAGTTGTTGCTGGGTGCCATTAAGTCAGGTCTGACTCATAGCAGCCCTGTATACAACAGAATAAAACACTACCCGCCTCTGTGCTGTGCCCAGCACTATTGTCAGTGTTCCTGTGTTATTTATAGGGTTTTTGATGGCTGATTGTTTCAAGAGTGGGCTGCCAGGTCCTTCTCCCAAGACTACAGAACCTGGTATCCCCAGGCAGTTTCCCATCCAAGGACTAACCAGGCCTGACACTGCTTAACTTCCGAGATCCGATAAGATCTGATGCCAGGGTGGTATGACTATAGATACCATAGGGAGCAACAATATTTACCATTTTAGTGCCTCCTGTGTAGCTAGGCATTGTGCATGTCACTTTATTTCTTTTCAATCCTCTGGCTGTATGAATTAGTCTCTGTTTTACAGATATAAACTATCATTTATCAGGCATTGTATTGTTTACTCGTATTACCCTGATGTTGCAACAATCTGTGGATAATTACTATCTTCATTTCAGAAAAAAGAAAACTGAAGCTAGAGAAGGTCTCTTGCATAGAGTCACATATCTAAAAAGAGACAGAACTAAGATTTGAATACAGGGTTATCTCCAAACCCCATGTCTTAACTACTACATAAAACACGGTTTGTTGTTGTTAGATGCCATCGAGTTTGTCTGATAGCGACACGGTTTGTTGTTGTTAGATGCCTTAGAGTTTGTCTGACTGATAGCAACCGTTTGTGCAACAGAATGAAGCAATCCCCATACCTAGCACTATGTTAGTGCTTCTTGCTGTTCATAGGGTTTTCAGTGGTTGATTGTTTCAGGAGTGGGCTGCCTGGTACTTCTCCCATTGTTGCGGTGGAGATTGAACCCAGGGCCTCAGAGAGTACAGAGCAGCATTTTTACCAACTGTGCTAAACTCCAGCCCAGGATAGGAAGCTATAATTAGCTAGAAATTCCAAGAGTGAGGTTAAAGAGCTCCCAACATTGTTTTTCATCCTTACTCCTCACAATATTTGTTGACTAATTACATTACCCTTACTTTTCTCACTTCGTTAGGTGTTTGCAATAAAGGAATTTGGTAGATTTCAAAGATATCCTTCTTGTCTGAGGACAGGAAATTTTTGTGTAACTGATGTCTTCATGGAGTCACGACATTTAGTGAACTTGTCTTTTGTTAAAGCTTTAATTTTTTTCTTTCATTCCATTTGCTATGATTGATTACTTTTTAAGATTGATTACTTTTTATAGATTTCTTTCTCATCTTCACAGGTGTTTCTAGAAGTTACATTGGGGCAATCTAAGTGCCAGTGAGTTGTTGTTAGGTGCCATTGAGTTGAGTCTGACTCATAGTGACCTACACAGGGTTTTCATTGGCTGAATATGAGATTCTGTTTTTTTTTTTGTACTACTCAGGGGTTGAACCCAGGGTCTTGCACATAGTAGGCAAGGGATATATCACTGACCGGCACTCCCAGCCTCTTTTCTATTTTTTGAGATATGGTCTCACTAAGTTGCATAGATTCCCTCTGGCCTTGAATTCCTGATCCTCCTGCCTCAGCCTCTCTTGATGCTGCGATTATTGATGTGCACCACAATGCCCAGCTGAGATACCTTCCACCCTGTGTGTGGTACTTGGGAGTTGAACTCAGGGCCTCACACATGTTTTTCAGGTGCTCTACTCCTGGGTTGCACCCACAGGCCATTTTTTATTTTGAGTCAGGGTCTTGCTAAGTTTTGTAGGCTGCCTCTGGCCTTGAAATTGTGATCCTCCTGCCTCGCCTCACACGTTGCTGTGATTAGAGGCCTGGCGGAGATTCTAGTTTTGAAGTACTGTAGTTTAATTTATCTTGCCTCTTTAGGATTATAAATTTCTTATCTTTTCTTTTCTTTTTTTGGTGATGCTGGGGATCAAACCCTGGCTTTTGGGCATGCTGGACTCTACCCATTGGGCCATATTGCCAACCTGACTTTATTTTCTTTAGCACCTAGCATAGGGCTGGTGTTGAATGTTTTGTTTGTTTGAAAGTATTTTGTATGCGGGAACCTGCATCTATTCCCTGAGTCTCAGTATTTGCACGTAGCTCTTGAATCTTCCGTATTGCTCATTCTCCAGGGCAGAGCTGAACCTAATTGATTCAGAAATGAGTATGCTTTATGTCCTTCCTTTCTCCCAAATATTCTTCCTTTTTCTGTATTTCTAAATTTTCTTTCTCCCCAGCCAGTTGTCATTTAGATTTATTAAGTCCACCTCTCAAATTTGTATCAAAATCTGATCCAAAGTATTCTGTGTCACTAAATATAACACAATAAAAATAAAGATGGTATACTACTACATACCCACCAGGCTGGCTAAAATTAGGATAACAAAATGTGCAAAGTATTAGTGAGAATAATTGGACATATAAACTCTGTTGGCAGCACTGAAGTATAAATTGGAGCAAACTATTTTCAAACCTTTAGTAGTGTATTTGAAAGTTGAACATAAGCAATTCCATTTCTATGCATATACTCAACAACATGCCTAAAGTGTGCTCTGGAAGACATGTATAAGAATGTTCATGCAGGAGTATTTGTAATAGTCCCAATTAGAAAAAACTAAACATTCATTAGAATGGATAAATTGTGGTAAAAATCCACAAAATGGAGTATTTTATAGCAGTAATAAGGACAAACTCTCACAACATGTAGCATAGCCTGTGCCAATTATTAAGACAAAATGTTGACCAAAGGAGTTAGGCACAAAAGATGGCATTGTATGCCATTCCCTTTGCATTAATTTCAAAAATAGACAAAGTTATCTGAGGTGATGTTAACTGCTGTCAACTTGGGACTGACTCATAGCAATCCTATGTACAACAGATTGAAACAATCCCTAATTCTGTGCCAGGCACATGATCTTTTTTCTGTTTAAGCCCATGGTTGCAGCCACTGTGTCAATACATCTACTTAAGAATCTTCCCTTTTTTCATTGACCTGTCACTCCCCCAAACATAATATCCTTCTCCAGGGATTGGTCCCTCCTGACAGCATGTCCAAAATACGTAAGGCACACTCTAGCCATCTTCCAGGAGCACTCTGGTTGCCCTTCTCCTAGGACAGATCTTTTGGTACTTTTGGCAGTGCATATTATACTCAATATTCATCACTAGCACCATAAACCAAAAGCATTAGATCTTTTCCTGTCTACCCTATTCAGTGTCCAGCTTTCATAACCATATGATGTGACTTAAAATACCATGGCATGAGTCAGGAGCACCTTTGTTTTCAATGTGATATCTTTTCAACACTGTAAAGAGGTCTTTTGCCACAACTTTTCCCAGTGCAATGAGTCTTTTGATTTCTTGACTGCTGCTTCCATGGATGTTGAGTGTAGAACCAAATAAAGCAAAATCTTGGACAACCTAAATCTTTTCTCCATTTATCATGAAGTTCCTTACTGACCTAGTTGTAAGGATTTTTGTTTTGTTGATGTTGAAGTGCAATCCATACTGAAGGCTGTGTTCTTTGATCTTCATCAGTAAATGTTTCAAATTGTCTTCACTTTCAGCAAGCAGCGTTGTGTCATCTTTATAACACATGTTGTTAATGAGTCTTCCTCCAGTCATGATGGAGCATTCTTCATAATGTCCAGCTTCTCGGGTTGTTTGCTCAGCATAGAGGTTGAAGAGGTATGGTGAAAGGATATAGACCTGACACACACCTTTCTTGACTTTAAACCAGGCAATGTTTCCTTGTTCTGTTTGAACGACTACTTCCTGGTCCAGGTTCAGATTCCTTACGAGTACAAGGAAGTGCTCTGGTATTCCCATTCTTTGCCATGTTATCCATAATTTATTATTAAACACGTGGTCAAATGCTTTTGTATAGTCAATAAAACATAGACATCTTTCTGGTATTCTCTGCTTTTGGTTAATATCCATCTGGCATCAGTAATGATGCCCCTGGTTCCACTTCCTTTTCTGAATATGGCTTGATTTTTTGGCAGTTTCCTGTTTATGTACTGCTGGAGTCACTTTTGAATGATCTTTAGCAAAAGTTTACTTGTGTATGATATTAATGATATCATTCGGTAATTGCCACATTTGTTCCAGATCCTCTTTCTTGGGAATGGGAACAAATATAAATGTCTTCCAGTCAGTTGGACAGGTAACAGTTTTCCATACCTCTTGTCATAAACAAGTGAGCACCTTCAGTGCTGCATCTGTTTGTTGAAACATTTCAATTGGTATTCCATCAATACCTTGAGCCTTGTGTTTTACCAATTCCTTGCAGCTTCCACTTCATCCTTCACTACCATTGGGTTCTGATCATATGCAGCCACTTGAAATGATCGGTCATCCACCAATTCTTTTTGTTACAATCACCTGTGTATATATTACTCCCATCTTCTTTTGATGTTTCCTGTGTCATTTAATATTTTCTTTGTAGAATCTTTCATTATTGTCACTCAAGGCTTGAATCTTTTCTTCAATTCCTTAAGCTTGAGAACAACAGTATTCTTCTCTTTTGGTTTTCTATCTCTGACTCTTTGCACATGTCATTATAATATTTAATTTTGTCTTCTCAAACTCCCCTTTGAAAACTTCTGTTTAGTTCTTTAACTTCATCATGTCTTTTGTTGTTGTTAGGTGCCGTTGATCGGTGACCTATGTACAGCAGGTGGAACACTATTGTCCGTGCTTCTCTGCTGTTCATAGGGTTTTCAATGGCAGATTGATTTTTGGGAGGGGGTTGCTGGGTCTGTCTCCCAAGCCAATAGCACCTGGTGTTCCCAGGTGGTCTCCCATCCAAGGACTAACCAGGTCCGACTCTGCTTAGAGTTCCGAGATCTGATGGGATCAGATGCCACAGGGCTACAGCTGCAGGCTGTCTTACTTTAGCTGCTCATTATTCAAGGGCAAGTTTCAGAGTCTCTCTTGACAT
The DNA here is from genome assembly GCA_007922755.1 of Pedetes capensis. Classification (NCBI taxonomy): domain Eukaryota; kingdom Metazoa; phylum Chordata; class Mammalia; order Rodentia; family Pedetidae; genus Pedetes; species Pedetes capensis. The sequence goes on from VMDO01001287.1 coordinate 79,662, forward strand.
GTAATTTGGTCTTTTCATTTTTCTCCTGTGTTTAATAAACTTTTACTTTCCTAGTGAATGATTTCTTTGATCTCATGCCACAACTCCTCTGGCCTTCTATCATTAGTGTCCAACATATCAAACCTCTTTATGAGGTGGTCTCTAAATTCAGGTGGGATATACTCAAGGCCATACTTTGGCTCTCATATATTTGTTTTAATTTTTCTTCAGTTTTGGTTTGAATCTGCATATGAACAGCTGATGGTCTGATCCACAATCATCACCTGGTCTTGTTTTGACTTTTGATATTGAGCTTTTCTATCTTCTCTTTCCACAAATGTAATTTGGTTTCTATATATTCCATCTGGTGAATTCCGTGTATATAGTTGACGTTTATGTTTGTGAAAAAATGTATTTGCCTTGAAAAGTCATTGGTGTGACAAAGTTCTGTCATGTGATCTCCAGCCTTGTTTCTATCACCAATGCCATATTTTCCAACTATTGAGCCTTATTTTTTGTTTCTGTCTTTTCCATTCCAGTCATCAGTAATTATCAGTACATCCTGATTGCATGATCAATCTATTTCAGATTGCAGAAGCTGGTAAAAATCTTCCCTATCTTCATTTGTGACCTTAGTGGTAGGTGTGTAGATTTGAATAATAGTCATATTAACTGGCCTTCCTTATAGGCATATGGATATTATTCTATCACTTACAGCATTGTACTTCAGGATGGATCTTGAGATGTCTTTTTTGATGGTGAATGCAACACCGTTTCTCTTTAATCTGTCATTCCTGACATAGTAGACCATATGATTATCCGATTCAGAATGGACCATGCCAGTCCATATAGCCCACTGATGCCTAGAATGTCGATGTTTATGTGCTCCATTTCACTTTTGATGATTTCTGATTTTCTTAGGTACATACTACGTACATTCCATGTTCCAGTTATAATGCACATTTATAGTTGTTCCTCCTCATTTTGAGTCGTGCCACATCAGCAAATGGAAGTCCCTAGGGCTTTACTCCATTTCCATGATTAAGGTAGACTCTACTTTGAGGAGGCAACTCTTCCCCAGTAGTCTTTTTAGTGCCTTCCAAATGGGGGCAGGCCTCATTTTCCAGCACTGTATCTGACAGTGTTTCTCTGCTATTTATATAGTTTTCAGTGGCTAATTATTTTGGGAGTGGGTTAGCCATGTCCTTCTCCTGAGTCTTTCTTATTCTGGAAGCTCAGCTGAAACCTGTCCAGCATGGGTTACCCTACTAGTATATATAAGCTGGGTGGCATAGCTTTCAACATCATAGCAACACACAACCCCCACAGTACAGCAAAATGACAGACACTTGGGGGAATCTGAGATGATGGGCATCAGAATTGTTGTTGTTGTTTTTAGGTGCCGTTGAGTCGGTATCTGACTCATAGCGACCCTCAAAGGGTTTTCAATGGCTGACTGTTTCGGGATTGCCTTGGGAGTGGATTGCCAGGCCCTTCTCCCATTTTTTGCGGTGCTGGGAATTGAACTCGGGTTCTCAGAGACTGCAGCGCAGTGCTCTACCAACTGAGCTAAAATAGCAGTGACTTTTATTGAAGGAGGACACGAATACTCTGAGGTGTATACTCTGAGGTGAATACTCCTGAATCTTGACTTGGATGTTGGTTTCCCAGGTGTTCACTTTGTAAAAGTGTTCATTGACCTGTACATTACAGATGTATGTGCTTCATAGCATTTTGCCACTTGAATAAAAGAATTTATTGTTTCAAAAAAGGTAGTTAGTAGCTTGGTTTAAAAGTTTGAGGTCAGGCATAGGATTTAGGGACTTAATGGCTTCGGTGTAGTTAGGCAAGAGTAGTCTTTAAGAGAGACTTTCTTTCCTGTATATTTACATTAAAGTTCTGGAAGGAGTCACACCAGACTAATAATACTTTAGGCCAGCAGTAGGATTGTGAGAAACTGCAAGATATCACTTTCTAAATTTAATTTTTTTTTTGATGGAGCTGGGGATAGAATTCAGAGCCTCAGACATGCTACACAAGTATTCTCCCACTCAACTTTACCCCTAGCCCAAGGTTTCACTTTTTATTCTGTGTAACCCTTCTTACATTTTGCACTTATATTTTGTGTGTGTGTATGTTTCTGGGGATTGGACCCTGGACCTTGCGCATACTAGGTCAGTATTTTACCACTGATCTATATCCCCCTGCCCTTGAGTTACTTTTCAATTAATATTTTAAGCATGCTCTTTATTTAAAAGAATGAATGATTTTGGTGGAGGAAATGTTAAGTATTATGAAAAGTACAAGGATAAGATATTTGGGACAATGTGAAACTTTATGGTGTCTTGCAAATCAGATCCCATGTACCACATTCATTTTACAATTCAGAAAAATAGGAGACATTTTTCAGAGGTTAGAGAAAATGTTAAAACACATACATACACATGCATACTCATACACATACACACCACTTTGCACCTTTTTTTTTAATTGTTAAAACCACATAACATAAGCTGGTCATGGTGGCGCACCCTGTAGTCCCAGCTGTTCAGGAGGCTGAGTATCACTTGCACCCATGAATTTGAGATTTGCCTGGGCAACACACTGAGACCCCATTTCAAAAAAGCAAAACCAAACAAAAGCAAATACACATAAAACATATCACATTTGCTTTGTCAACTTTAAAAAAAGTTTAGTAGTCTTAAGTTTATTCACACTGTTGTGCAACAGATCTCCAGAACCTTTTTATCTTGTAAGACTAAAATTTTGTACTGATTAAACAGTAGCTCTCCCCCTCTTTCCAGCTTCTGGTGTCTATCATTCTACTTTCTGTTCTATGACTTTAACTACTTTAGGTACTTCATATAAGTGGTACATCCAGTATTTATTTGTCTTTTTGTGATTTCATTGGACATACTATCCTCAAGTCTATAGCCATGGCACCCCGCATCCGATCCCGCCTGATCTTGGAAGCTAAGCAGGGTTGGCCTGGCTAGTCCTTGGGTGGGAGACCTCCTGGGAATACTCTGTGCTATAGGCTAGGGAGGAGGACCTGGCAGTTCATTCCTGAGACAATCTACCATTGAAAACCCTATGAATAGCAGAGAAGCACTGACATAGTGCCAAGCATAGCACAGTGTCAGGGAGTGTTTTGTTCTGTTGTATGGTTACTGTGAGTCAGATTCAACTAAAAGGTGCCTAACAACAACAATGTCCTCTTAAGTACATATCCATGTTATAAGGGTATATGACAGCCCCCCTTTTTTTTTGCAGTACTGGTAGCTGAACCCAGGGCCTTGTGTTTGCATGCTCTGCAAGTGCTGGACCACTGAGCTGCACCCCCAGCCCCCACCCCTTTTTTTTTTTTTTTTTTTTTTTACTTTTTGAGACAAGGTCTCACTAGTTATGCAGACTGCCTCTGGTCTCAAACTTGCAATCCTCCAGCCTCCACCTCCCAAGCTGCTGGGATTACCGGTGTGCGCCACCATGCCCGACTTATGACAGCCCTTTTCATCCTGATGCTACTACTTTGGTCTAAACCATCATCATTTCATCTGAATGACTGCAACAGACATCATTTAGGCTTGCCCACTTCTAATCCTATTTCTCTAGGATTGCTCTAGTCTTGCCCACTTCTAATCCTCTCACTCATTCCTATGAGTCAAAAAAGTAAACGTCTACCAGAGAAGTTTGCACATGTTGAGCAGCTGTATATACTTCAGCAGTTGTCCAGTTCAGAACACCTCATTAGTTTCCCAAACAGGGTTTTCTTACTATGAGATGATGCATGGTGACTGTGCTTGAAGTTCACATACCTTTCAAAGTGCTGAAAGCTAGTTAGATTGAGTGGTTACTAGCGTACTAAACTCTCAAGTGGTCCTGAAGTCACCTTGTTTATTTTTAATTTTTGTTTTTTTGAGACAGTGTCTCCCCATGTAGCCCATGCTGGCCTCAAACCTGTGATCCTTCTGCCTCAGCCTCCTGAGTACTGTGATTATAGGCATGCACCACCATGCTTGGCTCTGAAGTCACCTTTTCTTAAATACAAGTTCAGTGAATTACTGCATTAGAGTTGGTATGACTTCACAGATTGAGTCTGATAAAGTCCTTTCCTACTTTATCAGCCTTTTCTGTTCCCCCTGAGTTTCAGTTGCGTTGCACGTGTGGTTCCTTCAGTGTACCATTTGGTCAGTCACATTAGTGCCTCTACTCGTGCCGTTTGTCTTTGTGCCCGAGAAAGTCCTTCATCTTTTTCTTCCTATAAACTCTGCTTATCTTTTAAGACTCCTCTCAGGTATCCCTTTTTCAAGTCATCTTCCAAGCAGGAGATTGAGTGCTTCTACTTCATACTTCTAACATCGTGGACTTTCCTTTAGCATAGTACCTCATAATCAGGTTTATCTCTTCTACTAGGTCATGAGCTCTTTGTGCAGGTGTAAAGAGCGTTTTTGTCTTTGCCTTACCACAGAGCAGGTGTTCAGTGACTCTTTGGATGAATAAATTGTACAGTTGTTGAATGTTTGATAACTAAGTATCTGACTAAATGAATAACGGATGACCTACCTAAAACTTACTAAAGAGCTAGTTGCTTTCTAACCACAAGTTTTGGGCAGTCTAGTCCTGGTTTCTACACATTAACTATCAGTCTTGGAATTCAGTGTGACTCTCAAATTAACAACAACAACAAAAAAGGATAAAGAGAACAATAAATGAACACTATGTGTTGGTCATAGGCACTTTATCATTGAAGACTCTCATAGCTGTATGTGGAACTTGGTATTTCTTCATTTTACTGCTTAAACAATTGAAGTATAGACTTTTTGTTAGAAATTTAATAATGAAGATTTGATTAAACCAATATTGTCTGTCCTTTTCTTCCCATTTTGCCGTCTGCCCAAAATTAAGGATCTTAACCTTTGAATTCCTAGCTACCAAAAGTAAGTATAAAGCCTTCAACCATAGCACTGTGGCATCTGATCCCATCAGATCTTCAGGAGCTAAGCCGGGAACAGGGGTGGTTAGTGCTTGGATGGGAGACCACCTGGAAAAATCAGGTACTGTAGGCTTGGGAGAAGGACTGGCAACCTCCTCCTAAAAATCAATCCACCATTGAAAGCCCTATGAATAGCAGGGAAGCACTGACAATAGTGTTTCACCTATTGTATGTAGGGTTGCTATGAGTTGGACACTGACTGGACAACAGCACCTAACAGCAACAAAAGTAACTAGATAGTCATAGTTACTATTTTAAGGCAGAACAAGGTAGTTTATTTTATGATTACAAAGGGCTTCTACAAGCTCCAAGGGAGGTGGTACATGTCTGTAATCCCAACAACTCAGGAGACAGAGCCAGAGGCAGGAGGATGTCATTTTGAGGCAAGGGGCAGCCTGTGTAACTTAGTAAGTCTCAAGATAAAAGAAAGCGTGTGTGTGTGGGTCAATAGATGTGCAGCTCAGAGGTAGACTGCTTGCAAAGTATGCAGGAGGCCCTGGGTATAGCCCCTAAATCCGGCAAAAAAGATGGGTAGAGGTAAGGGCTTGTACACACATAATCCAGAGATGCCATTATTATACAATATTGTATATTTTAAATAGCATTAAAATATTAGCACAGAGTATTGGTACAATGGAAACATTTTTTGATATTTTAGTAAATGCTGAATATATTTCTCCAAGTTTGACTATTTTGTTTATTCTTTAATCAATTTTTAAGGAGCTCATATAGTTCTTTCTACTTTTTCTGGAGACTTGAAGCCTAATAAATAAATGATAACTGGCTATTTTTAAAAGTTCCATGCATAATTTAGACTATGTGCTTGCTGACATCCAGAAATCTATTTTCATTGTATGTAAAATTGCATAATACAGTCCAATGTCCTTGTGATCTTAGAAACCAGTTCTTTTCAATGTTAGGATCAGAAAAAAAATTATCTAATCTTTGACAGAAAAAAACATAAAGGATGAAAAAATCCAGCCAAACCATAGGAAAACAAACTGGAATAGTGAAATGAACAGGCCCCCAGGAACTAAATATCTACATTTAAATGTGGACCTTGTTATGTCCTAGAGGTTTTGGCTGTAGCTGAGCCATTTCTTTTGGAGTGTCAGTATCTTCATCAATAAAACAGGAGCTAATAACAGTATCTGATTTGGACAGGGATTATTAAATGGTGTGTTTATAAAAGTACTGCACAATGCCTGGTAGATAGTAGTCTCCTGATAAATGATATTTGCTGTTGTTTTGGGGGCTGGGTTTCTAAAACATGTTAGGCATATGCAGGTATCAAAGTCTTTTAGCAAATGCAGAGCTTTTCTTGAAATCTACCTTCACACTGAGCTGATGAGCTCCCATTTCTAGAGCATGCAATTACTGTGACAATTTCCCTTTCTTATAGTATACATGTTTTATATCTGCACGAAACCTGAAACATTATTTTCTGTCAAGAAGTCTCTCTTGTTGGACTCGAGCAGGATTTAGAGGAAAATTACAAAGAAATGAAAAATGATCATAGTTTTATTAATCTATTCAAGGAAAGGATTCTTTCTTCCTAGCAGTATTTGAGTTCCTTTTGAGTCTCCTTGGGTAAACATTACTGTGCATTGGTAAGAGACCATGTGAGTAGAATCTATTTGATTGGATTGCATTGACTCCCCCCCCTTCAAGAAATTTTGATTTTTAAAATTTAGTACTGTGATCATTCAGTACTATGTCTTGAATGTTTTTCTAGCCATAGGCAGAGATGCAATACTTCAACAGTTAGGCAAGGAAAATGTTGCATGATTTAAGATGGTACTAATGGATACTAAAGGCAATTTTCTGAGCAAAAATCTTTTAGCTTTTGATTGTTATATGCAAAAGTACCCGAGGCAAAGTTGGCATTCAAGAAATATTTGTTAAATAAATATATTCAACAAGAATTTATAGAATTTCCTATTATGTTTGGTAAATCAAAAATGTATGTCCATAGTTATCTTTGCTGACTCCTAAACTTTGAATATAATTCCAACATGAAAGAATTGATTTTTGTGCATCTATCACCAGTTTTCCATGTCACACTCCACCGCCGGTAGTGGGATGGATTCTTGATTCATTTCACCAGTTCCAAGTAATGAAATACATAAGAAAGAGTGTTTTGTCTGATTTGTTTTTACTTCTGAAGATTTTTTTTTTTTTTTTTTTTTTTTTGGCAGTACTGGGGGTTGAGTCCTGAGCCTTGCACTTGCATGCTCTGCAAGTGCTGGACCACTGAGCTGCACCCTCGGCCCCCCCTTTTTTTTTAAGCTTTTTGAGACAGGATCTTGCTAAGTTATGCAGACTCCCCTTAGTCTCAAATTTGTGATCCTCCTGCCTCCGCCTCCCAAGCCGCTGGGATTACAGGCATGTGCCACCATGCCTGGCATTTGTTTGTTTTTATTATTGTGCTGGGGGTTAAACCCATGGCATTGCATGTGCTAGGTAAGTGCTCTACCACTTAGCTACAGCCCCAGCTACTTCTCAAGCTTCTTGATCCTAATGTTAAACTTATAATGCGTCCTATTAGATTTTCACCATTGCTATCAATTGTCTGGCATTATGGGGATGTATAATTTGTTTTACTAGGGGGACCTCTTTGACTTTTGTGTCCATATTTCACATTGGATTTTCCTTTAAAACTGTTTTTCATTATTGAGCAGACAGAACTGTTGTATCTAGATACCAGCTAATTTTCAGTGTTGCTGAGCATAGGGTGAGACAGGTGCTGTCAGTCTCTGATGATAGGAGTGGACATTGGTCAGACCAAAAAATTGTCAGAAATGCAGATAATGATTTCTATATAAGTGGGATAATGAAGCATTTATAATATAGAATAATTTTTAAAAATCCAGATATCCATAAAAGCCATTTTCGTGACTTGAAGAAATGGACAAATGAGGACATAAAAGTGTTGAGAATTGATTCCATTGTGTGTGAATTATACCAAGATATTAATAAAGATTTTCTCTGAGTAGGGTTATAGGTGATAAAAAATTTTTTTTGAATCTAAATTTTCTATATAGATCAGGTGTCATTTGTATAACAACAAAAAAACTCCCAGTACTTTGGAAGTCATTAATAAAATGAATAACTACAAAATAAGAGTACAATGAAATTTACCAAATCTTGACAATGGTCTTCTTTAGGTAATGGGATATGAATAACCTCTTTAAAATTTGGAATACTTTTTTACCTTCATAATTTTTATGCTTCTCAGTCTTTTACAGTAAGCATATTACTATAACATAAAAAGTTATTTTATAATGCATATCAATGTAGTCAGCTTAAGTATTTGCCTTCAGAGAAAATTGTTATGAGACTTATAAGACTCTTTGGAGGAAGACAGCCCTTTCCCTTCTTCATGTCTAAGGTAGAACTTGAGGCTCCAAATTTTTTTGGTATGTTCCTTCTCTACAATTTCTCTTTAAATTGCCTAAGATAGTAATACTTGTAGAGATTAAGTGCCCTACCCTTTGAAATCTGTTTACATGCAGTGATCTGTTTCATTGTTAACATAGAAACTTCAAGGAAGTTTTCTTGTATTCTCGCTATCTTGTGTTTAAAAATACTTAGCAGAATTTCTTTAATGGCCAGAGTAGTGTTTTAATGGCTTTTTTCTGCTTACCTCTTGACACCTGAAGCAAATACATAATTGTGTGTGTGTGTATGTATCTGTGTGTGTGTGTGTGTGTGTGTGTGTAGAAGGGGAACCCAGGGCTTGTGCATGCTTTGCTTTGCAAGCACTCCACCACTGAGTTGCACCCTTAGCCCCTTTTTCATTTTTTATCTTGAGACAGGGTTTCACCAAGTTATGCAGGCTGTCTCTGACCTCGAACCTACGATTCTTCTGCCTCTGCCTCTTGAGTCGCTGGAATTACAAACATGTACCACCATACCCTGTCTGAAGCAAATATTTTAGATACACTTATGACTTTGAAAGTTTTAAAAAGAAACTAGATTGATTCTTATACATACAGATATGAACATCGGATGGATAATAATATTTGCAGTTGTTAAAATTAAAGCTTCTTCATTATTATAAGATCGAATCTGTGATGTTTAATAAATATGCTAATAATTCTGGCAAAAGCCCTATGAACTAGTAGTATTTTCCCATTCTTTCTCCCCCAGAGATGTACTTGCGATTCACAGAGGCATTGTCTAGAATTACACAGTGAGTGAGTGAGTGATCAATCTGAGACTAGGTTCAGGTTTTTGTGATTAAAGTGCCTAATGATGGAGTTGTCTTGTTTTCTGCTGTGTATCCGGTGTAGCCTAGAACAGGGTTTTACATATATGAAGCATTCAACAAATATTTGTTGAATGAATGTACTGTATACCTAGAAATTCTTAAATGGCCAAGCAGAAGGAGTTGTTCTGGTCTAGTAATAAAGGATTAGGTAGAGAAATGAGCTTGACAAAATGTATTGCTATTAGAAAGCCCAATGGAGGTAATTCTATCAAAATGTAGGTCACAGTAACATATAACTAGATTGAAGTCCTCTCTTTTAATGTAACTATCTAATTTGCTCCAAGTACATTTGCCCAGTCGACTCTGATATTTAATGAACAAAGAAAAGGAAAAATCTACATGATACTTCTTTTCTTTTTGAGATAGGGTCTTGCTATGTAACCCAGGCCCCGTGGAGTTTACCTCAGTTGGTAGAGTGCTGCTCTACACTTTCTGAGGCCCTGGGTTCAATCCCCAGCACCACATAAAATGGGAGAAGGACTTGGCAGTCCACTCCCAAAACAATCAGGTATCAAAAATCCTATGAATAGCAGAGAAGCATTGACATTGTGCCAGGGATGGCATAGTGTTGGAGAGTGTTTTGTTCTGTTGTGCATAGAGTCACTGAGTTGGACCCGACTCAACGTCATCTAAAAACAACAAATGTAACCCAAATTGGCCTGCAACGCTCTATTCCTGCCTCAGATTCCAGGTTGCTGGGATTACAGGCATGAGCCATTGAGAAAAACCTAGGTGGAAGCCCAAGTTCTGTAAGCGGCAAGTAATTGGAATGGGAATTTCTTGATTGGAACTTTGGATTCTTGGAAGCTTCTGCTTCTGTGGTGATATATTGTGCTATTGTGGCACATGAATACACTTTATTGGTAACATCAACTTAATTGTATAGTACTCTGATACCAAAGAATAAATTCCAATTGGAAGAGTGAGATACCTTGTACTCATAAGTGGTTCCAGTTTATAAGATGAATTTACATAAAAACCCTATTGTTACTCTAGCCTCTCCTTCTCCTCATAGTTATCATCCATGTTTTAAATCTTTTTGGTTGCTAAGAGCCAGCTTAGTCATGGCTTGAGTACTGGCTAGCTCTGTAATCATGATGATCCTAGCATATGTCATTAAAGGAAGTGGTTCATGTGAGAACATAGTCTTTGGGAAGGGGGCGAAGGAAATAGGTGTCACGTTTACTTGTTCCAGCAAATCATGATCAGCTTCTGGAACATCATCCCTGCCCAGACCCTTTTTATTTCATCCCCTCCAGAAATTATCTTGTTCTTAATTATCCCAAAAGGAGACTAAGTTTTTGTATGAGAGAGTGATTTACCACAGATCTGTCATTGTGAAACTAACCTATTGATTTGAAAGTATTTCGTTTCCTTAATGGCTTGATGATTCCATTGAATGTCTGTTAAGATCATGTAGTTAAGCAAATCTCTTTACTTGAATCAGATGGAGCTCAGTGTATTCATTTTCCCATTATTGTATGAATTATTTTAGTTCAGCTTTAACAGATGGCAACACAGTGTCCCCAAATCATTGGACCCATTCTCAAAGTTTCTGAACTTAGCTCTCTACCATTTTTTTTTAAATGATACGAGTTCTGTCCTTTTGTTATCTGAGTTTATAGCCTGTCAGCTCCATGAGAGCTGTTTTCTTCCACTATTCAACCTGAATTTAACACTGTGCATGATACATATTGGGAGGTTAATGTTTGTTAATTGAATGACTAGAGGTTAAGGGCTCTGCTTGGTTAACAATTAATAAGGACCCAGAACCATTTACTGAGCATCTCAGGAACCTTTCTTCTGGAAATCTTTTATGTCTTATTTACCAGTGATGACATCTGTGGAAATCTTGCCATCAGACTTATTTTTTTGTTGATGTATTTATGTATGTATATACATAGGAATATATATTTCTATCTGCTTCTGTGTTACTATAAAACATTTTATGGTGTCTAAGTACTGGAACTCATAGCGACCCTCATAGGGTTTTCAATGGCTGAGTGCTTTGGGATTGCCTTGGGAGTGGATTGCCAGGCCCTTCTCCATAGGTCGCTATGAGTTGGATACCGACTTGACGGCACCTAACAACAACAACAAGTACTGAAAAATGTGAGTATCATCTGGCAAATCTAAATATTCATCTGTAAGTCCTGTCTGTATCAATGTGTTCTTTGAACTACCATTGGTGACACAGACTCAGAGGGAAATAAGTTAGTAAAAGTTGCCTAGCTAGATAGTGGCAGAACTAAGATATAATATCATATCTGGATTTGCCCATTGCTGGGATTAAAATAAGTCTCCTTTTTAGATTTCCTACTATGCCATGTCATCTCCATTATAGCTGTGCTGTTTACTTAAGAAAAATCTACTGCCTTAGATATTCTGAAAGGGTATATGACATGTCCAACATTTTCCAGTTAATATTAAGAGACACCAATTTCTCTTCTGTACTGAATTACTTTTGGCCTTAAAATGAGTCTACAGATGTAGTACAGAAATACCTTTCTTAGGAATTCTTTGTATAGGTTTGATTTTAAAATATATGAACTTTCTGTACTATGCTTGCAATAGGCTATTTTAATTTCTCACTCGTGAGCAGTATGTTAGGACTTTCATATTTTTGTTTTAATCACCAAGAGAATTCGTAGAAATGTTATTCCAAGTGTCTCCAGGAAATTCTACTTCTTAATTTAAGAAAAGAATTCATTATCCCAGCACTTGGAAGCCTGAGGCAGTAGAACTGTGAGTTCAAGGCCAGCCTGGGCTACATAGCAAATTTCAGGCCAGCCTCACTACATAGGAAGACCTTGTCATTCCCTCCCCCATACCACCAAGAGACAGAGAGAGAGAGAGAGAGAGAGAGAGAGAGAGAGGGAGGGAGGGAGGGAGGATTCTTTGGGTTTTATAACTAATAGTACTAAATTTGTATCATCATTACATCTTATATTATTAAAGTCTGATGTATTTCATTTTTGAAATAATTTTCCCATATTCAGTTCATTCAATATTTATGTTGCTAAGATTTTCAATTCTTTTTGCAGTGTTGACAGTTTTTATATTCATGTTTCATTTAAATTTTAAGCAGGGAATAGCTGGTGTTATGAATCAGCCTGGAACCCTTCTATTTTCATTCTTTGTGCCTGAGAAAGGTCTCAGACATTGCACTGCACCACAAGCCCTGACAAGTTAGCATAGAATTGGCATTTTCAGAGTGTTTTCCATGTGCCAGGAAGAGTGCTAGGTATTTTATATTCATGATCCTTGAGCCTTAAAACAACTTGGCAGGAAGGAATTAATATTTCTGTTTTATGCATGAAGAGTCTGTGACAGAGGGAGTGCTTTAAGATTCCATAGTAAATAAGTGGCAGAGTCAGCATTCCAGCCCATGTCCACTTGACCCTAACATGTATGTTTCTTGCACCAAGCAGGCATAGTATTGGTTGAGAATGGCATCAGAATCTATGAACCTCATCAAATTCATTTGATGGTAAATTGGGGAATTAAGATTTGTAGTCATGGTAGAAGTCACTTGACTTTTTTTTTTCTTAAAACCCATAAAGGTTCAAGAGTAGATACCACTTAATGCAGCTAGTCTTCACTATAAATCAAGCTCACAATAATTGAAGGCCATAAGGTATTAGATGTTTTGCCAGTTTATTACTGTTGTTTTTATAATCTAGATTGTTTAAATATTTCTTGTGAAAAAGTTCCAAATCATTATTTAAGAGTTTCCATGTAGAGTTTTCCTGTGCCCTTCAGTCATCTCAACAAGAGAGACATACTTGATAATTGTATTTCTTTTTTTCTTTTCTTTTTTCTCTTTCCTTCCTTCCTTCCTTCTTTCCTTCTTTCCTTTTTCTTTCTTTTTTTTGCAATACTTGGGGGTTGAACCCAGAGCCTCACACATATCTGTACATGCTTCACCACTGGGTTGCATGCTCAACCCTTTTTTTATTTTTTTATTTTGAATAGGAGATTTTGCTAAGCTGTGCAGGCTCCCTCTGGCCTCGAAATTGCAGTCCTCCTGTCTCTGCCTCCCAGGTCAGTGGTATTATAGGCGTGTGCCACCACTTTAATTGCATTTCTAAAATAACCTTTCCCATTTTTCCTGAACAGATATCAAATTCCCACATTTGCATACTATTGCTTTGTACTCACTTAACAATGTGCATGCATCCCCTGGCAAATGACAGTTTACTTTATGGTCATGGAATATTGTCTTTCTATGTAATATCCATGCCCAGATTCATAAATACAAGGCTCCAAACCCATAGAGACCATGCTGATTAATTGAGCAAATACAACAAAAGATTTCTCTGGCAAAGCTAGAGTCCATGGGGCAGCATGGTCTCACAATGTCTGGGAAAAGGCGTCTTAGTGTCCAAATATTTTCATTTTGTTCAATTGAATTGCTGATATGATCAGCATTAATATTTTAGGATAAATGCTTATGAAAGCTTGCCTGTATTTTGTGTAGTATCTGTCTACAAGAAGTCATATTCTAAAGCTTTAAGGGGAAAAATGCAATAACAAATAATATCTACCTGTTTTTTAATGTCTACTCTGTGCCTAGTATCTTACTTAGATGCTTTACGTGTTTTATTGTGAATCTTTCACATATGTTCTGCAGCATGGTTATGACACCATTTTGTAGATAAGTTTCAGAGAGGTAAATTAATTTGCCTTATATCATCTGGCTCCTAATGTGGATGCTAGGAAACTCACCCAGGTCTGACTGACTTCAAGTCCTGTGCTCTTTGTTATTCCATATTGTCTGTAGCAATACTATAAGAGACTATAGAATTAGTTACCTCACATGTTTAGCAAGACCTTTTTGACAAAAATGAGCACCATTCTGGAGTGTTTTCTTCCTCTCATTGAGGGTTCTTGGGGTTGAACCCAGGACCTTGTATATACTTTACAAGTGCTCTACCACTGAGCTGCACCCCTGAACCATTTTTTACTTTTTATCTTGAAACAGGGTCTCACAAAGTTACACAGGCTGCCTCTGGCCTTGAACCTGTGATCCTCCTCCCTCTGCCTCCTGGGTTTCTGGGATTATGGTATGAGCCACTGTGCCCAGACTCATCCTAGAGCATTTTACTTGCTCTGGCCGCTACCTCCCGTTTACCACTACTGTCATAATATTTTTCATAATAATACTGTTCATTGCAGACCAAGAAAAGAAAATGGATCTAAACCTCATCTCCCACTATTGGTTTCAGATGCCTTTTTAGGCATTTGTTAAGTATCATATCACTAGCTATTTTGTCATAATTGTCATTGCAGTTTTTACTTAGAGATTTTTTTTCCACGTCCAACTGGATGTGTACTCGAAGACAGATGTGCTGAATATGAGCATAGTTTAGATCAGCACTTTCCAGTAAGACTTTCTGCCATGATGTTGTTTTTTAGGTGCTGTTGAGTCGTGTCTGACTCATAGCAACCCTCATAGGGTTTTCAGTAGCTGGTTGTTTTTTCAGGATTGCCTCAGGAGTGGATTGCCACGTCCTTCTCCCGTTTTTTTGTGGTGCTGGGAATCAAACCTGGGACCTCAGAGACTGCAGAGAGGTGTTCTACCAACTGAGCTAAATCCCAGCCCTCTTCTGCCGTGATAGATATGTCTTATATCTCACCTGTCTGATATAATAGCCAGTAGTTAAATCAGGCTGTTGCCTGATTGAAACAAGGCTAGTGGGAATGAAGAACTGAAATTTCCATTTTATTTAATTTTGATTAATTTAAATTGAAATAGCCATATATAGCTAATGCCTACTGTATTGGACAGCACAGTTTGAGGTAATAACTGATGTCTGTGTTGGATGAGTAATGATAAAATTTGAGGAAGCTCAATCACTGGTAGCAACATTAAACCTGGCATGTGTTCAATTTAACCGTATTATCATGGGACAAAATAGAGTCGAATAGTTCATGTTTCCAAAGCACTTTTTGATCATTCATGATCTCAGATATGGTATCATTTATGACTTGGTTTTGCTCATAGATCCCAAACAAGCAGAAGAACAAAACCAATGACAGCTTCCTTATGTAAGCTCTCCTCTTCGGGTTGGAATGGACAGCAGTCTGGCCTGTTGGTGTTCAGGTTGCAGCATGAGTTCCCAGACGGGAACCCATGAACTCTGCCTTATTGATTGACATTGGCAAATTATCTCTCCCTCATCCCTTAGAATGTCAATTTGTTTTTCCTTTTAGGTCTTAAGAGAAAGGAGTAGAGGCAATTTCTAAATTTAGCCAGGGAGTTATAATAATTTAATAATCAACAACAGAAAATATAATTTTCCTTTCTAAAATTCCAAAATAAGTGCTTGGGGATTTGATCTGGCAAATACAACCCAGAACTCAAGTTTTTTGTGTAAGACTAGTTTTTAAACTGATACATAGCATCTAAGGAAACTTTTGATGGGAATTAATAATTAAATAATAAATTTTATGTGATGTCTTAGAGAAAAATTAATGTTTGTAAAGTTTTGATAGATTTGATTTTGATTGGTCTTATAAAATAATTTTTTAAAGATATTAATTTCATTCTGAGCTTATGTTACCAAGCATATTTTTCTCCTGATATTTTATTTAGAAAAATGCTCCTCTCCCTTCTACCAGAACATATAACCAGTCAACTCTGGAAGCTTTTGATATTTCTCCCTGTGCCAAGGCATTGAATGAAGTTCCCTGTAGTGAAAAAAGAGAGCACACGGGACTTGTGACTTTATGTACTCCAACAATAGAGCTTTTATGACATTGGAGATGGTTAAAAAGCTAGAAGTAGCTCTTAAACATGGCATCTCTGTTGCCTTTTTTTTTTTTTTTTTTGTATTCTCAGAGCTGCAAGGAGTGCATCGAGCCTGTAATTTCCTGTTCTCTGAATCCCCCATCTTTCTGCAGCTCCAAGCTTTGTGTCCCACAGCCTGTGACTCTTTGCTAACAAATCGCTATTGTCCAGTGGGGCGAATGGTGGCTGGAACTAAAGAATTGCTGTCTGGTTTCTATTCAAATCCAGGTAGTGAGATATATGAATGGACTTTCGAATCGTCATGTGAATAACGTCTGCTCGGCATGAAGGCTCAGAGCCACCCTAGGAAAGATTAACTCCTAGGCTGACCACTACCATCCTTTGTGGTAGGAGGTAGAAACATTCCCAAGTATCATCTTATTCACATTTAATTTTCCATTTCATATTCCTAAAAGTAGGATTAGCTGGTCAATTATTTTGGCTGCTTTTCTGTCAAGTTTTAGTGTTTGTATTGATTATGAAAGTTTAGGGGAATGCTAAGTTGTTTTTCCACTTAGAACACTGTTATTTTTTCTCAAAAGTTTTCTGCCTTACATTTATTATAACAAAGTTATCTGTATAGCATACAAGAAGTAGGAGAGCTAGTTTTTCCAAGGAAGAAGTCCTTTAAAATACTTTGTAATCAATGAAAGAAAAAAAAGTCCTTATTTAAAAAAATACACTCTATACTACTTTGCATTTTTCTTCCAAAGTCCAAATTTCTACCAAAAAAAAAATAGAAACAACTTCAAACACAGTATATTTACCAAATAATATAAGTGGCCTTCAAATTAGGAACCAACCTAAGCATTTATAAGTATAGCATAATGATTAAAAAACAAAACAGCTTTGCAATTGGACCATAATTCATAATCCTCATTTATCCATGTACACTTATTTTATCTTTCTTCTGTATACCTCAGAAAATCTCCACAGGCTCGAAGGGCCATGCTTTCACAATTCCTTGCGTATCACAGGTACTATGAAACGGAGAGCCTTTTATGTTTCTTTTTGTCTTAAACTCAGACAGCTTTGTAAGCAGTAGTGTGTAGATTACAAGAGTTAGACAAAAGCAGGCGCGACTGAGAAGAGTTGGTTGGAGGGGGGAGGCTTGGGGCACTTCCTGTCACTCAACAC
This sequence comes from Pedetes capensis, assembly GCA_007922755.1. Classification (NCBI taxonomy): domain Eukaryota; kingdom Metazoa; phylum Chordata; class Mammalia; order Rodentia; family Pedetidae; genus Pedetes; species Pedetes capensis. The sequence goes on from VMDO01001287.1 coordinate 96,837, forward strand.
ATTCCAGATCACTAAAAAATTTCCACACCCTCTGCATTCCCTTTTGCCCACCCCGGGTTCCTAGAATTTTCTGATTCCATATGTTGTAGTATTTACCATACTACTCTCTCCCGGTGCCTCTGGCCGGACTTCTTCAGAAGAGATACATTCCTTTAGATTGTACAAAGCATAGCTGGGGAAAATGGCTGGCAGTTTCAGAATCTAGTCACGATCACATGCATGAGCACCTCACACATCCATGCCCCTTTCCCCCCCTCCCAGCCCTGCAGCTGGCTGACCTGTCTCACCCACTGCTGGCCTATCGAACGGCCAGGACTGTCTGGTTTTGGCTCATGCCTTTGTCCATGTCTGGCTTAGTTCCTCTCTGTCTATGCTTGCCTCTACCCCCACCGCCCCAGGCGGCACAAGTGTTTGGCCATACAAAACTACAGATAGAAAAGGTGGTAAAAACTTCAAACTTTGCTAGATTCTCCAACTGTTTATTCTTTTGTGAATTTCCTCCTCCTTTAAATACTCTTCTAAGAAAACAAATACGAAATTAATTACCTAAAGGTGAAGAATGCAGAACAACCTTTGTGTTCTTTATAATAACTGACTTCATAACTCTCCAGCTGCGTTATGGGGAGTATATAAAAGCTTCTGTTCTGAGAACAAAGGAGCACGTGCAGAAATGAGACTGAAAAATCTGGTGACAGTAATTCATTACACAAATTACTTTAAAGATTTTAGTCAATCCTCTCAACAGATGCAATTTTAAAATGGTTTTAAGTTAAAAAAAATTTTTGAAAGTGCTTACCCAGTAAAAGAATCGAAGTAGTCCTGAACTGTTACGTAAGACTTTTTACAGTTGGATCTTTGTCAAAAGGGGATGGGGGTGATGGGAGAAAGCAGCAACAACAATCAAAAAAGTTCAAGCTGCTGTGGCTAGAGGACAACTTCTGTGCTTCCAGATAGGATTCTTGCTGTAGAAATGGAACTTGCAGCCAGTACAGCATCCTGTCCCAGTAGAGAAATGAGTTTGTCAGTAAACAAAAATTAAGATACTGGAACCCAAGCTAGACGAGGTATTGAAACGCGCCAGATTTCCTCGCAGCCCTGTCTGCTCAGCTCACATTGAACTATATATGACCCAGATGATGGACAGAAGCACATTCAGTCATGTGCACACTGGAAGAAAGCGGATTTGCTGGTCTCTGGCAGTGCAGGGGTTTGTCTTCTGATTGGGCTGTGCCCCGATCGGTGAAATGTGAAGCCCTCACCATTCAGAGGCCGTAATTCAGGGCTGGCAGTTTGAGTGTCTGGCTGCTTTTAGTCACTGAGGGAGACTTTGAAGGTGTTGCTTTTGTTTGGTGGCATTATCCACCCAGAGATTGCTTACACCTATGTACTTGTATCATCAGGAGAAACTCTAGTCTTCCTAAAATGCATGAAGGCAACCGACTGCCAGAATCCTAGGTCATCCTATTGTTGATGAATTGGGCTCTAACTAAACCAATTATTTGATTTGAGAATTTACTGTGATCCTACCCAGACTTCATACCCAGACCACCCCTTGGTCCTGATTTTATGAGTTTGGTAAGGTAAATAAATACAAAAGTGGCATTTGACTATGCATTTTTCTAGATGATGTAAATCGTGCATAATGAAAATTGGATAGATGGAAAGAAGTTGAGTTTTGGATTCTGAAGTCTTTGAACATACTAAGAAGAAGCTTTATCTTCTTCTCCTTTATCCTCTTTGTGAGGCTGTCACTCTTATCCCCGTCCTTAGTCACATAAAGGATTGCTGGGGGGGGGGGGCTACGAAAGCATAGACCCAACTGAGCTGTGACATAGCCTTTAATCATGCGAGGCAACCACAGTATGCTCTCTTCAGTCTGTCTGAACTAGGCTCCTTGGGGTTTATTTCCCATTTTTCTGGGCTACTGGGAAACTAGGTCATTATACAAGACTGTCAGTTGTGACATTTTTGTTTAGTACATGACAATTGCATTGTTTGTTTAATGCAAGTTGACAGTAAAAAAAATTGAAGTAATAAAATCACATTATGAGACCTTGGCTCTGATATATGAAATGTATTCTACATGGACCAATCATTTTTTCCCATGGACTCTGTTGTCTGTTTAGGACTTTATGTAGTGCTAAATCAGCATTTAGACATACAAGTACTTTGGTTTATTTCCTGCCTCTCTTATACTTGTTGAAATAATTCCATGGTCAATGTATAGAATCTAGCGATTTTACTGTAAATTCTTTGTTTTGATGGTTGTATACTTACAATTTTTGGGGTGTTTACTACATTACACATTATCTTTTGCATGAGGATTGCTCCAGAAATTTTCTCTTGTCCTAACCAGGGAAAAGTTGGATTGATAGATATACTACCAGATGTAAAGAAGTTCAGAGTCAGGGAGGAGGAACTTAATATTCTCTGTCTGTCTGTCTCTGTCTCTCTCTGTCTCTCTCTCTCTCTCTGTACTTTGGGGTTGAACCCAGGGCCTTGCATACACTTTGTAAGTTCCCTAACACTGAAATGCACCCCCAGCCCTTTTTTATTTTTTGTCTTGAGACAGGGTCTCAGTAAATTACACAGGCTGCCTCTGGCTTTGAACTTGCCATACTCCTGCCTTTACCTCCCAAATTGCTGGGATTATGGGCATGTGGCACCATGCCCAGCTGAATACTCTCTTTAAGCTATAGATCAATCATTTTTTAAAAAGTATATAGTTCTATAGTTTAAGTCCATTCACATTATTGTGCAACCACCACCACTATCCATTGAATTCTTCATCTTGAAGCACTGAAATTCTGTACCTGTTGAACACTAACTTCCAATTGTTCCTCTCCCAACCGCATCCCTGGCAACCATTATGTTTACTTTCTGTCTCTAGGAATTTGACTAGTCTAGATATCTTAGGGCTGGTATTTGGCTCAGTTGGTAGAGCACCACGCTACAGTCTCTGAGGTTCCGGTTCGATTTCCAGCACCGCAAAATGGGAGAAGGACCTGGCAATCCACTCCCAATGCATCCACTCCCGGAACAGCCATTGAAAACCCAGTGAGGGTTGCTATGAGTCGGATGGCAACTTGACGGCACCTAACAACAACAACAACAAGATATCTTATGTCTGTAGCCATAGCACTGTGGCATCTGATCCTGTCAGATCTCGGAAGCTAAGCAGGGTTGGGCCTGGTTAGTACTTGTATGGGAGACCACCTGGAAACACCAGGTGCTGTAGGCTTGGGAGAGGGACCTGGCAACCCACTCCCAAAAAACCATCAGTCATTGAAAACCCTATGAATAGCAGAGAAGCACCAACAATAGTGTTTTGTCTGTCGTACATAGGGTCACTATGAGTTGAACACTGACTCAACAGCACCTAACAACAACAGATACTTTATAGAAATGGAATCATGTAATATTTTTCCATTTATGACTGGCTTATTTCACTTAGCATAGTGTCTTCAAGGTTTATCCACATTGTATTGTAGATGTCAGAATTTCCTTTCTTTTAAAAACTGAATAATACTACATTTGCCTGCAACCATACCACTGTGGCTTCCAATTCCATCAGATCTCCGAAGTTAAACAGGTTCAGGCCTAGTTAGTACTTGGATGGGAGACCACCTGGGAATACCAGGTGTTGTAGGCTTGGGAGAAGGACCTGGCAACCCACTCCCAAAAAACAGTCAGCCATTGAAAACCCAGTGAATAGCAGAGAAGCCCCAACAATAGTGTTTTGTCTGTTGTACATAGGGTCACTATGAGTTGGACACTGACTTGACGGCACCTAACAACAACAATACTACATTATATGTGTATACCACATTTAATCCATTCGTCTGCCAGTGGACACTTGACTTGTTCCACCTTTCGGCTACTATAACAATCATTTTTGCTCTTTCTTGTGACAGTCTTGTGAAACATCTGCCCTGATTCCTCTCATTTCTTTCCATTGTACAATTTTCAGGGTTTTGATGTGCCTTTTAACTCTAGAGACTAATTTAAACCCCAAACGTCAGGTTTTCTAAAGAAGGAGAGATTCTTTTCAATCTTCCTGCTATGACAAGACATAGTCCGTACTACACTCCTGGTAATTGTGGTGTATTTACTGTTTATGGGTTTATCTCTCCTATTGCTCTGTGAGCTGTTCCAGGGTAGGGACCATGGCCAGTTCCTCTTGAATTGTACCTGTGCCTCTAGCCTTCACTGGGCCTATTAGAAAGTGGATATCAATAAACATTGGAAAAAATGGATGCTAATAGATAATTTTATTGGGTTTTTGTTATGTGCCAGTGTTTTAAAAGCATTTAGCTTATTTAATTTTCTTTCTTTCTTTCTCTCTCTCTCTTTTTTTTTTTTTTTTTTCCGGTACTGGGGGTTGAACCCAGGGCCTTGCACTTGCATACTTTGTAAATGCTGGACCACTGAGCTACACCCTCAGTCCATTTTTTTTACTTTTTGAGACAGAGTCTTGTTAAATTAAGCAGACTGCCTCTGGTCTCGAACTTTTGATCCTCCTGGCTCCACTTCCCAAGGCACTAGGATTACAGGCGTGCACCACTGCTCCCAGCTTTAGCTTATTTAAATTTTCAAAACAGCTCTGGGGGCTGGGGTTAGAATTTAGTGGTAGAGCACTTGCCTAGTATGTATAAGGCCCAGGGTTTGACCACCAGCACCACAAAAAAACAAAACAAACACCTCCCCCAAAACCCTGCCCTATGAAATAAGTACTGTTATCCTCACTTAATAGATGTGGAAACTTGCTGAAGTTGTCACAACATGTAAGAGGTATAATTGGGATTTGAACCTTTATCTTTCTTGGCTGCAGAGCCAGTATGCTGGAGACAGACTTCATACTGAGGGTGATGATCAGTGGGTCTGAAAGCATGAGATTTAACTTCAGCACTGGTTTTATACCAAATATTCTTTGATTGAGTGTTAGGACTCACATAGTCTTCTGCTAGATATGGTACATTAGTGGATTCTGAACGGAAAGCTCGGCATATTAGAGTCTTCAGCTAAATTCAGTACACAGACAGTGCTCTGGATAAATTCTCTTTCTTACGGTGTTTTGAAAGTATAGTTAAATTCTAACACATGTGATGTCATCCTGGAATGCATGCATTCATTTATTTTGTCCATTTCACACACATGTATACACACGTTGTTGTTGTTGTTAGGTGCCATCGAGTCGGTATCCAACTCATAGCGACCCTCATGGAGTTTTCAATGGCTGACTATTTCGGGATTGCCTTGGGAGTGGTTTGCCAGGCCCTTCTCCCAGTATATACACATACATACACATATATACACACATACACATACATACACACACATATACACACATGCATATATACACACATGTATACACATATGTGTGTGAGGCCCTGGGTTTAATCCCTAGTATCATGAAACAAAACAAGTATGTGTGTTTGTATAAGCAACCAACACTGTTCTAGTTGTCAAGAACAAAACAGAAAAGATTCTTAGGGAGCTTACATTCTAGTGGGGAGACAGAACAGTGTGTTTCTAAAGTATGGGAAGCAAAACAAGAAGCCATACTGTGAAGAAAGTAAAATAGGGTAATGAGATGTTGGGGAAATGACTAGGGGATAGAACATTGGAGAGTGGGTGGGAGAGTCCTTTAATGAGGAAGCTCAGGGAATGCCTTTCTGAGGATGTAAGAAAGGCAAACTGATATCCAAATGATGGCAAGAACCCCCTCAGCATCCAAAGAGCTGGTGGAAGTGTGATCTGGAATTGGAAAAAGAGACGTAAGTGCATCAGGGTAGGCTTGAACGCGTTGTGCCTGAGGAGCTGAAACGGTAGTACTGACGGCCAAATCGGAGTGAGTGCACATATGATGTGCTGTTGGAGAGGTAGGATGAAGCCTTATCATATATGGTCCTGTAAGCCACGGTAAAAAAAAAAAAAAAAAAAAAGGGTATTTTTTTCACAAGTGTTATTTTCTTCCAAATTAGTAGCACAATATAAGATTTTAAGCAGGAGAGTAACTTGGTTTGCAGGCCAAAACGACCTCCTATGCTGTTCTTGTCTGTGCTTGGTCCCCTTACACCCTCTGCCACCTCCTTTAACTGGAGTCCTTCCCAAGCAGGGAGCCTTCCTTGCTTTCACGTATCAGCAGCCAGCTTTGAGTGTCCTGACAGAATGATAGTTCTTTCAGGGCAGTATTGAGTTGAATTCTCGTTCCCTTTCCCTTTCCACATCAAAGAAGGCTTGTCCAAAAAAAGAGATCCTTTTGCCATTTTCGCACATCACTGTTATCTGGGTAGTTTTGCAGCTTGGTTCTCAGTATTAAGTTGGGATCAAATTCAGTTCTTAATTAGACCTGATCTTTCTGTGTCAGTAATAAGGAAAGACATGTCCTTGGCAAATAATGTTGGTTGACTTACATTTATATTATGTAGTTAGAAGCATACTACTAGGAAGCTAAAATTGGCAAGTATAGAGGAACTTCCCCTCTATTTGTAAATAAGATTGTGTTCAGTTATTCTGACTTTAGTAGGGTTAATTACTAACATATTTGGCCTATGTTTTTTATTCCAAATTCTCAAAAGCTGAAAAATACAGAAAGCAACATTAACATGCAATTTATAATCCTATTTTATAGGCCAGTGACATCTGGTATTTTCATGTGGTGTGAAATACGTAATATTATCTGATTTTTTTTTTCATTTTTACTTAGAAAAATGTTATTTGCAGGCCACCAAATTGATTTCACAGCCAGCTGAAGGGATAGGTTGAACTTTGAACAATACTATAGATGAGAGAAACTGAGGCTCTGAGAAGTTCATAGTCTTGAGTAGTGTCTTATGGCAAGGAAGTGGCAGAGCTGGGACTTGAACCAGATCTCTTATTTGTTCTACCGCATTAAATAGCTTCCCTAGTGACACTAACCTTTAACAATACTGATGGGGAAAAGCTCAGATGACCTTTAATAAGAATTACATAAAATGTGAATTTCCCAGAGCAGTATCTACAGGAAGGGGCAGATACATTCCTCCTCTGTTGCCTCAGCACTTTTCAAAGAACTGTTGACCACTTGGAATTGTCTGTCCATGTCTTGGGTAGAATCCAATCAACAGTACTCATTAGTTATGCTGGGAACCCACAGATTCCCAAAGCACTTATATCTTATTACTCAGCCTCGCGCTGAGCTAATCTTGCCTCCTTACAATAATAGCTGGTTGTAAGACCTAGCTTCTGACGAAGAGCATGGCCTCTCAAAAGCAAGCTGTTGAACTAGATTCGGAGTCAGTGCTCAAATACGGGAAAGATGTATTTAGGATCTAAGGTCAGCCCTGGCATTTCCAAACTGGTCCTGTTACTGATTGAGTTAGTTTTATAGAAAGAAGAAAGGACGTTTGCTTTTCTCCTTGCAACATAAGGCTATATCAAAAGGAAAGAAAGGACTGGGCTGTGGCACACACCTATAATCTCAGCAACTTCACAGGCAGAGGCAGCCTGTGCAACTTGGCAAGACCTTGTCTCAAAAATAAAAATAAGAGCCGGCGCGGTGGTGCACGCCTGTAATCCCAGCAGCTCGGGAGTCGGAGGCGGGAGGATTGCAAGTTCAAGACCAGCGGCAGTCTGTGTAATTTAGTGAGACCCTGTCTCAAAAAGTAAAAGAACCGGGCTGGGGGCGCAGCTCAGTGGTCCAGCCCTTGCAAAGCATGCAAGCGCGGCCCTGGGCTCAACCCCCAGTACCACGATAGATAGATAGATAGATAGATAGATAGATAGATAGATAGATAGGAAGAAAAGGGGGCTGGGGATACAGCTTAGTGGCAGAGCACTTGCCTAGCATGCACAAGGCCCTGGGCTCAGCCTCTGGTACTGCCAAAAAAGAGCAAGGGCAATAAAAAAAAAATAAATGCCTATTATTGTCTACCATGAGCCATACAGTCTACTCTACAAGGCACTTTTTTTTTTTTTTTTTTTTTTTTTTTTGGTGCTGGGGATGAACCCAGGGCCTCTCATATGCTAGACAAGTGCTTTACTACTGAGCTACATCCCCAGCCATTTAAGATAGTTTTAAATTTAATTTATTTTATTATTATTTTTTAAGGCAGGATCTCACTGTAACCCAGGCTGGCTTTGAAGTCTCTGTCCTCCTACCTCAACCTCTGAGTGCTGGGATTGCAGATGCACACCACTATCCCCAGTGCTTAAATTTAATTTCCACAACCATTTTGTGAGGACAGTTATCCTCATTTACAGAGAAGAAATGCTGAGACTCAGAGGGAATGATTCATGAACATAGGTAGTACTGAGGTTGGGACAGAACCTGTACAATACCTTAATTAAAAAAAAACAAAACAAAACTATACCTTTTCCTTAGAGCTGGGTTGGAACCCTTAACTGATGAGACAGTGTAAGAGGGGACATTCTTAGGTCTTAGGAATAAGTTCCTTCATAGGAAGCCTGGAAAATCCAGCAACGAGAATGGAAACGGAACTGCTTTCTTACTCCTAAGCAATGTGGGGTTTAAGTGGGATTCCTCCATCACTTTTAACCAAGCCAGATTCAGGGATTTGGGGCTAGTCTTTACTCTTCATGCAGTGGCTTTTTAATGAAAAATGGGAGTTTAGTCTTCCTCTGTTTTCCTTTGTTAATCAGTTTAGCTTTTTTTGTCTTTTTCTTTTTTTTTTTTTCTACCATTACTTGGACTTAGTGTTCTCCTTTAGACTTAAATTGATCCTGGCTCTCTAAAAGCTTCTGGATGTCTTTTCTTGGGAGAGGCTGAATTGGTCAGGTGTTAGTGCATATTAGAGAGAAGGATCTGGTCACGTGGCTAGAATTAGATTGGAGGACTGTTCCATCAACCTTTATTCCTATGCCTGACAGGAAAATGCTTATTTTCTCTGAAGAAGAGAATATCCCAGTGTTAATCATTTGATTGTACAGTTAAAGCCGAAGATTGTGAATAATTTCTTCACGTCGTTGGTGAGGCCTGTTTTAGTGCTAATCTGTTTTAGTACATGGTAGAACTTCATATTTTTGCTTTTTAAAAAATCTACAGTTTTGCCATCTCACGGATGAGACAAAAGGTAAAGATGGCAGAATAGATTGGGCAATAGAAGAAGGGAGAAGGAAATAACAATGGGCCAATCCCTATGGGTAGGTGCCTTGCAAAATTTGTTACTTTGAATTCTTACAGTATTGTTATATCTATTTGTCATATCTTCTTTTGCACAAAAACAAGGGGGCTGAGGTATGAAGAGATTAATTCTCTGACCACCTTAATTGAGATTTTTGGCTAAAATAAAAGATTCTGAAGTCAGAGCCAGTAACTAACACACACAGCTCTTTTTATTACCTGTTTACTGTCTTCCATCCCCATGAAAGCAGCAGTCAAAAAATCAAAAGATGTATTGGATTGGAAAAGCTGTTCCAAAAGACCTCTTTAAAGTGTTGAAAAGAAAAGATGTCACATTGAAGAGAAAGGTGTGCCTGATTCATGCCATGGTATTTTCAGTTGCATCATATGCTTGTGAAAGCTGGACGTTGAGTAAGGGAGACAGGAGAAGAATTGATGCTTTTGAATTATGGTGCTAGAGATGAATATTGAATATGCAATACACTACAAAAAAGAACTAACATCTGTCCTAGAAGTGCAACCAAAGTGCTCCTTGGAAGCAAGGATGGCTAAACAGCATCTTACATATTTTGCACATGTCAGGAAGGAACTAATCCCTGCAGAAGGACCTCGTGTTTAGGAAAGTGGCAGGTCAATGAAAAAAGGGAAGACTCTCATCTAGATAGATTGACAGTGTCTGCAACAGTAGTCTTAAACATCAAAAAGATTGTATGCTTGGCGCAGTGTTGGGTAGTGTTTCATTCTGTTGTATGTAGGGACCTGAATCAACAGCACCTAACCGACAACACTTACTGTCTTCAGTAAACAAAGCACTGCCAGTGCCTCTTGTGGGCACTGCCAAGATATAAAGAATATTGGTATTGATTATATCCTTTGGGAGAGACTTTTTCCTTTAACCAGCAGAGTGTCTCTGAAAAAGAAATGGTAGAGAATTGGAATAATTTCTTTTGTAAGTGCTTTCTGTTTTGGAAAGTTACTAGTTAGTGATTCAACTTAATAGATATAAATGTATTCAGGTTGCCTATTTTTTGTGTGAATTTTGACAGATTGCATCTTTTAAGAAATGGGTCTATTTCATCTAAGTTATTAACTTTGTGGGTATAGACTTGTTTATTATATTCCTTTCTTTTTTCTTTTAATGTCCGTGGGATTCTTATTTATGTCCTCTTTTAGTTTTTTTCTTACCAACTTTATTGAGACATAATTGACAAGCTTTTTCATTTCTGATATTAGTGATTTGTGTTCTTTTATTTCTTAGTTCTTGCTAGAGGCTGATTTCCTTGCTTTTCAGAGAATCAGCTTTTGTTGACTTGGTTTTGTTGATTTTTTTTTTCTGTTGATTTCTTTTGAGTTTCATTTATTTCTTCTCTAATTTTTATTATTTCTTCCACTCAATTTGGGTTTAATTTTCTTTTTTTCTAAAGTAGAAGCTTAAAATATTGCTTTTTGATCTTTTTAAATATATGCACTCACTGCTATAAATTTCTAAGCACTGCTTTCACTGCATCCCACAAACTTCAATTAGTAATATTTCATTTTTATTTAGTTCAATTTTATTTTTCTTTTTTTGATTTAGAGGTTGCCCAGTCTGGCCTTGAACTCTTAGCCTCAAAGGATTCTCCTGCCTCAGCTTCTCAAGGGCTGGCTACAGGCCTATGCTACCATGCCCAGCTTGTTCAGAGTATTTAAAAATTTCTCTTGATGATTTTGTTTACCCATATATTATTTGGATTGTGTTATTTTAATCTTTAAGTGTTTGGGGATTTTCCATATGTTTATCTGTTACTGATACCTAGTTTAATTCCATTGGGGTTGGACAGCAGACATTGTATGGTTTCTTTTAAATTTGTTAAGATGTGTTGTATGGGACAGAATGTGTTGTCTTAGTGAATGATCGATGTGAGCTTGCTGTTGTATTGGATCACATAGTCTATGTTGTTTTTGTTAGGTGCCATCAAGTCATTATCTGACTCATAGCAACATACAACAGGGGAAACACTTTGTCAGTGCTTCTCTGCTATTCATAGGGTTTTCAATGGCAGATTGATTTTTGAGAGCGGGTTGCTGGGTCCTTCTCCCAAGCCTACTGCACCTGGTCCCAGATGGTCTTCCATCCAAGAACTAACCAGGCCCGACCCTGCTTAGCTTCCAAGATCTGACGGGATTGGATACCACAGTGCTACAGCTGCAGGCACATAGTCTATAGATGTCCATTATATCCAGTGATAGTGTGATTGAATTTAACTCTGTTCTTACTGAATTTCTGCCTAGTCTGTTTATTTCTGACGGAGCAGTGTTGACATATCTGTTCCATCAGTTTTTGCTGCTACTTCTCCCCATGCCCCTCCCCTTCTCCTGGAGAGTTGAACAGAAGGCCTCACATTTGCTAGGCAAATGTTCTACCCCTCAGCACACCCCCCAAACCCTTTTATGTTTTTTGAGACAGGGTCTCATTAAGTTGCACAGGCTGTCTTTGGCCTCAAACTCATGATCCTCCTGCCTCTGCCTCCTGAGTTGCTGGCATTACAGGCATGTGCTGTGGTGCCCAGCTGCTTCATGTATTTTGACACTTTGTTGTTAAGTACACACACATTAACGATTAATGTCCTCTTGGAGTGTTGACCCCTTTATCAGTATATATTCACCCTCTTTATCCCTGATACCTTTCCTTACTGTGGAGTTTGCTTTGCTTTGTTTGAAATTGATAATAGCAGCCTCCACTTTGTTTTAGTTGATGTTATCATGCTATATATTTCTCCATCCTTTATTTTTACTCAATATGTGTCTTTGTATTTAAAGTGAGTTTATTATAGACAACACATAATTGAGTCTTATTTCTTGCCACTCTGACAATTTCTGTCTTTTAATTGGTACATTTGGACCATTGACATTCACAGTGGGTTTTTTTTTATGTAGTTGAATTAATGCCTAATATGTTTTTCCTTTAATCCTTGTTCTTTGTTTCTGTTTTTCTCTTCCATACTTTTTCTGTCTTTTGTTGTTTTGAACATTTTCTCTTCTTTCTGGTTACATCAGTGATACTTTTTTACAAAACTTTTTTCTTGCAGGAGAGATTGCAGTGTACATTTACAACCAATCCAAGTCCATTTTCAAAGCACTACACCATTCACAGATAGTGCATATACTTTATAATCACAAAAATATTCCTAATTCTCCCTCTTGTCTCTTATTTTATTGCTGTTGTTCATTTGGCACATATATTTATACAAACATGTATGTATACATGTACATACTCAGAAAGATAGTTTACATTAGAATTCACTCTTGGTGTTATATATATTCTGTGTTTTGGCAAATATATAACAACATGATAGTGTTTTAAATGGAGTTGTAGTTTGAATTCTTGAATATTAGAATTTGGAGAACATTTGTTCATGGAGACCCTGGAACAGAATATTGTCACTGTATATAGATGGCTCAGGTCAGTTCCATTGCTTATTTACTTTAGCTACTGTTTACAGTGGGAGAAGGATGTGGCAATCCACTCCCGAGGCAATCCCGAAACAATCAGCCATTGAAAACCCTGTAAGGCTTGCTGTGAGTCAGACAAGACCTGGAGGGCACCTAAAAACCACAACAACTGCTTGCAGGGGCCTTGGGATAGAGACGCTATAACAGGAGAAGGGCAGGGATATAGGCTTATTTGCTCAGGCTGCTTGACAAAGGCTGACAGACTTGTCATAGGGACAGGTACGGGCCTAGAGGCAATAGAGTCAGATAGATGTGGGTTTGCCATCATGTACCTGGAATTTGGACAAGCATCAGTTTATATACAACTCTTTTTCCTTTTACCAATGTATTTAAAATATGTGACACATTGAAAGTTCAGAAAGTGATTTAATCTTCTAGAGAATCAGTACGTACCTGTCTTTCAGCTGTGTAGTCAAGGGACAGAAAACTAAGAGTCTCACTATGTATTAATTTACAGTTTATGTATTTTTTTCATTTTTTAAAAATGTAAATAGAGTGCTCTTTTTTTCTGATTTTAAATGGCAACATATCGTCATTGTCAAGCATGTCTTGTAATTTATTATCCTTGAAGGCTTTACAGTTAAGATATGCTACTGCAGTTAAGAAATCTGACTATTCATTTTGTATCTTCTAGATAAACCTTAAGAAACCATTAGAAGCGCAAGAGGCATAAAAAATGATTTTGGTATTTCATACACGTTGCTACACCAATCCTAGCTCTAGGCCAGAATTCTTAATATCTTTGAAATATTTCCATCTACTTGCTTGTCTGGTCCCTCAAACCTGTACACTCTCTTGTCTTGCTTACTTCTTTCAGTGGGTATAGTCACATAGAATTAAAACTGTGGTCATCCTGCTACTCCCTTTCTTGTTAGTTCCACATCTGGCCAATCAGGCAATTTTGTTATTGCACTTGATATACGACCTGTCTTTTCTATTTCTGCTGATATCACCTAATAATCACTTGTCCTCTCTTCCTAACCAAAGCCATGTTTTAAAATTGTACATGTATGGATCATTTTATGTACCCCCAAATAATTATGTGTTTCTCAACAACGTGTTATTGGCAGCTATGTCCAGCAATGTCTAGAGATGTTTTTGATTGTCACACCTGGAGATAGACAAGAATTGTTACTGGCCTGTAGTAGGTAGAGGCCAGGAATGCTACAAAATTTCCTCTGATGCACAGCACAGCTCCACATAAAAAAATAATAATAATTTGGCCCAATATGTCAATAGTGTAAAAGTTGAGACATCTGATTTAAGGTCAGTGTTTCACATATTGTTTAGTTCTTACAACAACCTTTTAAAACTATTTAGCCTTTTAGGTGGGTTTTATTGTCCCCGTTTTGTAGATGATAGAACTATGTCTTTAAAGGATTAAATAACTTTAGACAAAATTATGCAGCTAATGAATGATGGTGACAATGTCAAACTTAGGTCTACCTCCAAGCCTGAGTTCTTATGGTGGCCATGATAGGCAGCCTGTCCATCACTCAGGCTTTTCTCTTTTACCTGGATGGGTACAGTCTGCTCCTACGTGATCTCCTTGCCTCTTGTCTGTCCAGTGGAGTCTGTCTTAAGCATTGCATAAGATGTTGGCTATGCTTGCCTCTCTGCTCACAGTGCATACAGAGAATAGTTTTGGGTGTCCATGTCCAGCCTGGCATTCAAGGCCAAGACCACTACAGTCAGTCCCTAACCTTCCCATCCAATGCTCCACAACTCTTTTTTCACAGTTTCTAAAATGTGCTTTATTTTCTTAATTATTGTCTTCATTTTACAATATTCTATATGTGTACTGTGCTGGGATTTAGCTCAGTTGGTAGAGCCCCGCTCTGCAGTCTCTGAGGTCCCAAGTTTGATTCCTAGCACTGCAAAAATGGGAGAAGGTCCTGGCACCCCACTCCCAAGGCAATCCGGAAACAATCTGCCATTGAAAACTCTATGAGGGTTGCTGTGAGTCAGGCACGACTTGACGACACCTAACAACAACATACGTGTACTGCTGCTAAATTTTAAAAGGTTATTTTTAAAGAAGGAAAAAAGAGATAACCCCACCCATCTGAAGACTTAGATATCACAAAGTAAAATAATCCTATTTTTATTTAAAATAATGGGGCTCGGATGCACCTCAGTGGTAGAATGTTTGCCTGGTGTACATGAGGCCCTAAGTTCAACCCCCACCCTAAGGCACTGCAAAAAAAGCTTTTGTTTTCTCTATATAAGATTGTTTGTGTGTGCCCACATGCATGTGTGAGATGTTTGGTATCTAAGAAGATTGGGATATTCACATATCAGTAAATGTCACCTGTGTTTTTTGAAAAGTCCCCAGACTTCCCTTATGTAATCTTTTGTTCATGCTGTGCCTCATGTGGAATCTTACATAACTCATGATCAGCTATTTATGTTCTACTTGGGCTTCCAGCCCTGGTCCGAACACTGATGTCTGCCACCAAATCAGAGAGTAGAGAGTTCAAGACAATATGCTTTACACATTGATAGGGCTAAGTTTGAAGTCTGATGAGACCTTGAGCAAAGTAACCCTGCCTCACTTAGTCTTTTGCCTCATTTGTAAAATTAGGATGGTATCCAGCTCAAAGAGAGTTGTTGGGATTTAATGAGTTTATATGTGAAGTGCTTAGCATAGGGCCTGGCATGAATGCCAGTGAACGTTAATGATTTCATTATTGTTATGTATTATTTCTCTGCTTCTTTAATTTACCCTTCTGCATTTCTAATAGTATGAACTCCAGAATAAGGATTTTTAGATTTAAATCTTTGCTCCACCACTTACTACTTGTATAAAGTTAAGCAAATAATGTAGCCATCATGAGCTTCAGTTTCCACATCTATAAACAGTGCAACAATAATTTGTTCCATAGGGTTTGTTTAAGGAGTAAATGAGATAATGTGGGTGAAACACCTAGACTAGGTCTGGCCCATTGTAAGTGCTCACTTATTACCACTCTTATGGTATTTACTACTTCTTACCCGTGTGACACTTGTACCTTCATAATTCCCTTTAGAGAGTTAGTCTCTTGTTTCTTGTACAGTGTTTTGCACTTAGTTGTTTTTTTAGACATCCTTATGTTTCACTTGATTAAGAGCTTTCACAAACATCACCTTATTTGAGTGTCACAAAAATCCCATGATGTGGCAGAATGATAGCTAATTATCTGCGTAAGCAGGAAATGTAGATTTGGGTGCCTAGTATACTCTAGGCATAGGGTTTTTCCTTCACATTATCTATCCCATTTTAGCTTTTATAACTATGGAGAAAGATGTTGCTTATTACTCCATTTTAAATAATTGACCTTGACTCGCAGAAGGGTTCAACCAGACTGTGAACTCTAGAGCCTGGATACATGTTCAAAGGTGGTATGTAGACCATAATCTTGTATCCCTTCTTTGCTTTGGGGAATCTGGCTCCCTCGTGTCCTAAAATAGCTATTGATACCAGATTCTGTCATAATGTCAGGAGAGAGAAAACCTTTAAACAAGAACTATAGGAAAAATTGATCCTAGATTTCTTAGTATCTGTTTTAGAGACTGCTAAGAAAAAGTAAATGAACCACTTTGTTGCCAGTGATTTCAAAGGCTCCTTACACACTTATTTGTATACTACTCAGTTAGTTTGCTGTAGACTGGGCTGAGATGATTCTGAAATTTACATTATAACCTGTGCTATGTTGGAAACAGTGTTTCTTTGCTATTCATAGGGGATCCAACTGAATGTGCAAACTATCGGACAATATCATTAATATCTCACACCAGCAAAATTCTACTAAAGATCATTCAGAAGCGACTGCAGCAGTATATAGACAGGGAATTACTGGAAAATCAAGCGGGATTCAGAAGAGGGCAGGGAACCAGGGACATCATTGCTGATGTCAGGTGGATATTAGCTGAAAGCAGAGAATATCAGAAAGATGTCTATCTATGTTTTATTGACTATGCAAAGGCATTCGATTGTGTGGATCATAACAAATTATGGATAACACTTTGGAAAATGGGAATACCAGAACACCTAATTGTGCTCATGAGAAATCTGTACATGAACCAGAAGGCAGTTGTTCGAATAGAACAAGGAAACACTGAGTGGTTTAAAGTTGACAAAGGTGTGCGTCGGGGCTGTATACTTTCACCCTATCTCTTCAATTTATATGCTGAGCAAATAATCCGAGAAGCTGGACTTTATAAGGAAGAACGTGGCATCAAGATTGGAGGAATACTCATTAACAATCTACGTTATGCAGATGACACAACTCTACTTGCTGAAAGTGAAGAGGATTTAAAACATTTACTGATGAAGATCAAAGATCATAGCCTTCAATATGGGTTACGACTAAACATTAACAAAACAAAAATCCTTACCACTGGGTCAGCACGCAACTTCACAATAAATGGAGAAAAGATTGAGGTTGTCCAAGATTTTACTTTGCTTGGCTCTATAATCAACACCCGTGGAAGCAGCAGTCAAGAAATCCAAAGACACATTGCTCTAGGAAGAGCTGTGGCAAAAGATCTCTTTAGGGTATTGAAAAGCAAAGATATCACATTGAAGACGAGGGTGCGTCTGACTCATGCCATCGTATTTTCAGTGGCATCATATGGTTGTGAAAGCTGGACATCGAACAAGGGAGACGGAAAAAGAATTGATGCTTTTGAATTGTGGTGCTGGAGACGTCTATTGAATATCCCATGGACTGCCAAAAGAACCAACAAATCTGTCCTAGAAGTGCAACCAGAGTGCTCCTTGGAAGCAAGAATGGCTAGACTGCATCTTATATATTTCGGACATGTAGTCAGGAGAGGTCAATCCCTGGTGAAGGACATCATGTTTGGGAGAGTGACAGGTTAATGCAAAAGAGGAAAACCCTCCACCAGATGGATTGACACAGTGTCTGCAACAATGGGCTTAAACATAAATAAGATCGTTTGCCTGGCACAGAATCAGCAAGTGTTTTGATCTGCTGTACATAGGGTCGTTATGAGTCGGACTCGACTCGACGGCACCTAACAACAACAACAACAACATGTTGGAAAGAGCTCCAGTTTGTTTGAATTAGGAGGGCTAGAGTTTGAATCCTTTTTGTGAGAGATTGTGTAGTTTGTAGAGTTGTAGAGACTGTAGTCTCTCTCTCTCTCTTTTTTTTTTCTTGTATGTACAATGAGGAGAAAACCACATGGCAGGGTTTTTAAACATTAAATGCAGTAAAGTATGTTAGACACCTTGCCTTGTCCATACTGGATATTTGTTTGCTTACTTTTTGCAGTACTGGGGAGACGGGTTGAGTGCAGGACCATGTCATGCTAGGAAAATGTTTTATCACTGAACTGCACTTCCAGCTTCATTTTTATTTTTATTTTAAATTTTGAGACAAGGTATTTCTAAGTTATGCAGTCTGCCTCTGGCCTGTAACTTGGAATCCTCCTGCCTCTGTCTCCTGAGTTACAGGGATTAAAGGTTTGTGCTACAGTACTTGGCTCATAATGTTGTTGTTATTTTTGTGAGATGTTATCAAGTCACGGTCTGACTCATAGCAACCTTCCTAGGGTTTTCAGTGACTGATTGTTTCAGAATCGCTTCAGGAGTGGATTGCCATGTCATTCCCCCATTTTTGTGGTGCAAGGGGATCAAACCCAGGTCTTCAGAGAGTGCAGGGCAGCGTTCTATCAACTGAGCTAAACCCCAGCGTGGTTCATAATAGGATGTAATAAATAGTAGTGGCAATAAGTATATGTCATTGCTACCTATGGAAACTATTTAGCCTGGTACATAGATTTTTTGGAATCTGACCTTCCTTACCATTCCTCAGTCTCTTCTGCCACTATCATGCACTAAAGGCCTAGCTGCCCAAAAGTACTTGTTTTCAGAACCAGCTGTGTTTTACTGCTGCCATGTCTTTGTATGTGTTACTGCTTCTGCCTAGGATGCACTTTCCACGCCCTCCCCTTTCTCTGTGTCTTAGAAGCCTGTTCATTCGAAACTGAGCTCAAATGCCAGGTTCTTTTTCCCACCCAGTATTAGGGGTTGAACCCAGGTCCTCCCACATGCTAGGCAAATGCTCTACCACTGAACTACACCCTTCAGCCTCTTATTTATTTTGTTTCTTTGGCACAGGCGCTCACTAAGGTGCGAAGGTTGCCTCTGACAAGAATTCACATTCCTCCTGCCTCAGCTTTCTGAGTCACTGGGATTATAGGTGTGCTACTTCTGATCGGGAAGTTTTCATTACACCCCCAGATCCGTTTATCACCCATCCTTGTGAGTTTCCATTAGCATCTTGTTCATATGTTCCTCTAGTATAATACACTGTGGTTTACCTATTGCCTGATCTATCTCCTCCATATGTTCTAGAGGACTGTGGCCCTGTCTTAGTGTTTCTTTGTAATTCTGAAACAGCAGAGTACATTGCTGTGTCTCAACATATCCCTTTAAGTTTGTGTTCTGGATGTGGAAAATGCGAGCAGATCACTTTGTTAAACCTTCATGAACTATGGTAATCAAGATGATGTGTTATTGGCAGAAGAACAGACAAATAGGGCAATGGAACAGAATAGGAAGTCCAGAAAAACAGCCTCTTAAAGATAGTTTAATTGATCTTTGACAAGGGAGCAAACAAAATACAGTGGAGAGAAAATAATCTGTCAACAGATGGTGGTGGAACAACTGGATATCCATATGTAAAAAATGAATATAGACAGTGAATTTATAGCCTTCACAAAAATTAACTCAAAATGGATCACAGACCTAAACGTAAAGTCAAAAACTATAAAACTCCTAGAAGATAACATAAGAGAAAACCTAGATGGTCTTGGGTTTGTCCACATGACTTTTTAGATATGCCACCAATGAGGGCAAGATAATGAAAGAAAGAATTGATGGACTTCATCAAAATTAAAAATTTCTCCTCTGGAATACACTGTCAAGAGAATGAAAAAACAAGTTAGAGACTGAGAAAATATTTGTAGATGATATACCTGATAAAGGACTGTTATTGAAAATGTTCAGAGAACTCTTAAAATTCAATAGCAGATACAATGTGATTTTAAAAATGGACCAAAGACCTAAACAGACATCTCACCAAAGAAGTTAATACAAGTAGCACATAAGCCTATGAAGAGATGCTCTATGTCATGTATTGTCAGGGAAAAGTGTATTAAAACAAGATGCAACTACACACCTGTTAGAATGGCTAGAACTTAGAACAGTGACACAGAATATTGGTGGTTATGTGGAACAATAGGAACTTCGATTCACTGCTGGTGGGACTGCAAAATGGTTGGTACAGCTATTGTGGAAGGCAGTTTGACAGTTTATTACAATACTAAACATACTCTTACTGTATGATTCAACAGTCGCACTCTTCGGCATTTACTCAAATGAATTAAAAAACACATCCACACAAAAGTCCACACACAGATAATTATAGCACCTTTATTCATCATTGCCAAAATGTGGACACAACCAAGAGGTCCTTCAGTAAATGAGTGGATAAACAGTGCTATATCCAAACAATGGACTATTATTCAGGGCTAAAAAAAAGTGACACATAGAGAAAAACTTAAGTCCATATTTCCCGGTGAAGGAAGCTAGCCTTAAGAGGTTACCCTTTCTTTTTTGTCTCTTTTCTTTTCTTGGCAGTACTAGGGGTTGAACCCAGGGCCTTGCACATGCTAGGTAAGTGCTCTACCACTCAACAGCATTCTCAGCCCCTCTTTTGTTTTTTACTTTCAGACAGAATCTGGCTAAGTTATGCAGCCTGCCTTTGGCCTTGAACTTGCAATTCTCCTGACTCACTGGTATTACAGGTGTGCCCCACTGTGCCTGGTTCTACATACTTAATTATTCCAACAATATGACATTCTGGATAATGCAAAACTGTGGAAACAGTAAAAAGATCAAGGCTTAGTGGGGAGGGTGGAATGAATACGCAGAGCACAAAATTTTTTAGGGCAATGAAACTACTACTAGTGTTAGGACTCGACTATAATGGTGGATATGTGTCATTATGTAATTATCAAAATCCATTAAAGGTACAATGCCAGGAGTGAAACCTAATGTAAACTACTGGACTCTGAGTGATAGTAATATATCATCATGGTTTCAGCAAATGTAAATATGTCGTTATAGTGGGAGGTGTTTATTATGGGAGATATTAGGAATACACAGAGTCATTATACAAAGAAGAATTGGTGAATGACCAACCATTTCAAGAGGAACCAATCATATTGAAGGACAAAGTAGAAGCTTCCTTGAAGAAATAAATTGGTGAAAGCCAAGGTTCTGGGAATTGATGGAATACCAATAGAGATGTTTCAACAAACTGATGCAGTACTGGAGGTGCTGACATGTTTATGCCAAGAGATTTGGAAAACAGCTACCTGACCAACTATCTGGAAGAGATACATATTTGTGCCTATTCCCAAGAAAGTTGGATCCAACTAAATGTGGAAACTACTGAACGATATCATTAATATCACACACTAGCAAAATTTTGCGAAAGACCATTCAAAAGCCACTGCAGCAGCATATAGACAAGGAACTGCCGAAAAATCAAGCAGGATTCAGAAAAGGGTGGAGAACCAGGGACATCATTGCTGATGTCAGATGAATATTTGTCAAAAGTAGAGAATACCAGAAAGATACCTATCTATGTTTTACTGACTATGCAAAGGCATTTAACTGTGTAGATCATAACAACTAATGGATAACATTGTAAAGAATGGAAATGCCAGAGCATTTAATTGTACTCAAGAAGAATCTGTACATGGTCCTGGAGGCAGTTGTTCAAATAGAACAAGGAAACACTACCTGGTTTAAAATCGAGAAAGGTGTGCATTAGGGCTGTATCCTTTCACCGTACCTCTTCAATCTTTCTGCTGAGAAAATAATCCAAGAAGCTGGACTTTATGAAGAACATGATTAGAGGAAGATTTATTAACAAACCTGCCCTATGCAGATAACACAACTCTGCTTGCTGAAAGTAAGGAGGATTTGAAACATTTATTGATGAAGATCAAAGAACACAGCCTTCAGTGTGAATTGCACCTCAACATCAACAAAACAAAAATCCTTACAACTGAGTCAGTAAGCAGCTTCCCAATAAATGGAGAAAAGAATGAGGCTGTCCAAGATTTTGCTTTACTTGGTTCTGTAATCAACAACCATGGAAGCAACAGTGAATAAATCAAAAGATGCATTGCTTTGGGCAAAGCTGTGGCAAAAAATCTCTTTAAAGCATTGAAAAGTAAAAATGTCCCATTGAAGACGAAGGTGTGCCTGACTTATGCCATGTTATTTTCAATCACATCATATGGTTGTGAAAGCTGGACATTGAATAAGGGAGATGGGAGAAGAATTGATGCTTTTGAATTATGGTGCTGGAGACAATTACTGAATATACAATGGACTGCCAAAAGAACCAACAATCTGTCCTAGAAGTGCAGTACTGGGGGTTGAACCCACGGCCTCATGCTTGCATGCTTTGCAAATGCTGTACCACTGAGCTGCACCCTCAGCCCATACTTTTTTTTTTTTTTTTTTTAACTTTTTGAGACAGGGTCTTACTAAATTATGCAGACTGCCTCTGGTTTTGAACTTGCGTTCCTCCTGCCTCTGCCTTCCAAATCGCTGAGATTACAGGCATGTACCACCATGCCCGGTGGAAAATAAAGTCTTTAAAAAAGAAACGAAAATGACCAGGAAATTAATGAAAACTAGGCCCCATGGCATACACCTGTAATATCAGCGACTCAGGAGGCTGAGGTAGTAGGAGTGCAAGTTTGAGACCACAGGCCGCCTATGCAACTTAGCAAGACCCTATCTCAAACAAACAAATAAAGGGCTGGGAATGCAGCTCAGTGATAGAACCCTTGCCTACTTGGGCGAAATTCTGGGTTCAACTCCCAGTATTGTGGGAGTGGGGCAAGGAAAAATGGGGGAAAAGAAGCAAGATTTTAAAATGGAGGATGGAGAAATTTTGGAGTTCTTTTCTAAAAGGATGCTGTCTTTTCCCCCAGTCGAACGCAGGGCTTCATGCATACTGGGCAAGTACTGTACCACTGAGCCATATCCCAGACCTAGAATGGACTATTAAAGGAACAGAAAACATGTCCATTTTTTTTTTCTGGATGTTTTTGCAATATTTAAATAGCCTTTTGATTTGGGATCTTTTTGTCTCCTACTTTGAGTTTTTCTTTTTTCTTTTTTTTTTTTTCTTTTTTTTTTCTTTTTCTTTTTGGTACTGGGGATCGAACCCTTGGCTTCGCACCTTCCAGGCAAGCACTCTACCACTGAGCTAAATCTCTAGCCCACTTTGAGTTTTTATGATAAAAATAAATGTTGGAAGTATTTTTTAAAAAAGTGTTGTGAGGTATAGGCAGCCCTCATGGAAGTTAATCTCATTGCTCAGATTTGGACACCACCATGTGTGCAGTTACTTTAATCCTCCTCTAGCTATCGAAATGGATTTAGTGGTAGCATCCTCATTTTTATATCTTAGGCAGTTGGAGCTTTGTAGAATTTGGTCTGCTGGAGGCTGATCTTGCTTCTCCATTTTAGAATGATCCAGAAGCTTAGAACTGAATATCATTGATGATCTACTGTGGCTCCAGTGTAACCAGCAACAGTATGAGGGGTCCTGCTTATGTTTATTCAAGAGACTAGGACTTATATTCAGCTTCTGATTTAATTTTCTGTGACACATTGAGTCTATGTTCTAGCCTACAGAACACTACAGCTGTGTCCTAATTCTCTTTACCATCCCCCTTCCCTACCTTATGATCTTCCTATCACTGCCTTATAAGGCATTGCTGCTATTGAGTGATCATCTTGCAGTGGAAGTAACGACAGCATAGTGGAAAAGGTAGCTCTGTATCAGCCATGCACACGTGCAAAATTCATCATAACAAAGGAACTGAGAACACTGACAAATGTTGGGAATGATGGTACGTGATCTGTTTCTGGGACTCATTTGATGTTTTTCTAGGAGAGCTCAATTAACAGGAACGGACTTGCATAATTTGTCTAATGACCAGTCTGAAGAATAGTAATTATAATGATGATGTTGTTAGGTGCCGTTGAGTCCAATTCATAGCGACCCTATGTACAACAGACTGAAACACTCCCTGACTCTGTGCCAGATACATGATCTTTTTTGTTTAAGGACATTGTTGCAGACACTGTGTCAATCTATCTAGTTGAGGGTCTTACCTTGTTGTTGTTGTTGACCTGCCACTCTCCCAAACATGCAGTCCTTCTCCAGGGATTGGTCCCTCCTGACAACAAGTCCAAAATACATAAGATGCAGCCTAGCCATCTTTGCTTCCAAGGAACACTCTGGTTGCACTTCTTCTAGGAAGGGTCTTGATCTGAAACTGCGTTTTCAAGATTTCTGTGTGTACCCTGACCACCTTGTTGGATGCCCTCAACAGATAATGCTGCACCAATGCAAAGTATGTGCAAGGCCCTGAGGTCACCCAACAGTGCTAGGGAGTGGGAAGGTACACTCTAGACTTGAAATCTACTTTATTCCATCTCGTGGGGTTTTTTTGTGGGTTTTGTTTTGGGTTGTTTGTTACTTTTGGCGGTGCTGGGGGCTTAAGTCCAGTGCCTGACACTGGCTTTTGCAAGCACTTTGCTCCTGAGCAGCAACCCCAGCCTTTTTTTTTTTTTTTTTTTTTTTTTTTTTTTTTTTTTTTTTTTTTTTTTTTTTACTTTTTATCGTGAGAGGGGTCTCACTAAGTTACGCAGGCTGCCCCCGGCCTCAAACTTGTGAGCCTCTTGCTTCCACCTTACAAGTCACTGAAATTACAGGCGTGCGCCACTGTGCCCGAATTTTTTCATTGTTTTTAAAGATTAAATAACTAAAAGGAAGAGATCACACAAAAAGCAAAACTCTTTTTACATGGAGTTGTGTTGAAGCAGTAATTCCAAATCATGTACAGCCCTTCTGTCATGAGCTGACTAGGAACAATATGCTACAAATTTAGGGGAAATTTCACAAGACATCTCTCACAGATCTTTAGAATTCCAAACTCTTGTCCTAGCTCAAAAAGTAATTAGTAGCTGCCGGAATTGAATAGATTTGAATTTTTCATATGTATGGAAGCAGAAGCCAAAAGAGTTACAGTGGTCTTTAGAGGAAGATTCTTGGCCCCATTCTCCTTACACTGTATGCATCTGACAGCTGGGCCATCGTTCTATTTTTAGACATAATCTGTGGGATTACACTGTGGTTTCATTTCTTTTAAAGCTATACTGCAGAAATGCAAGCTGTGTAGAAAATGATTTTCTTTCCAGCAATTTGGAGACTGTTTAACGTGTACATTAAAAAGAAAAAAGTCATCTTTGTTTACTCACTGATGTAGATCCCTGTATCCAAATAATTCATGTTAAGGTCAACTTCCATTTGTGGCCATATTCTGACTAATTCAGGAGAAATAAATGCTAAAATGCAGAAACACTAAAAGCAGAAATAAATTTATACCCATTTATATTGTATCACTAATCTTCATTTCCTTCTCTGGATAGAGGGAGGTACAACAGACATATTCCTTATAGGGCTTTAAAACTAATGCATAGCAAATATCTATTGAGTACCTACTGCTATTTATTGAATACCATTTATGTTCCAGGAACAGAGCTTGCTTGATACTAGTTCATTTACTAATGATTTGCCTCCAAGAAACCAGGAAAATAAAGAGATGATGTCCTCATTTTATATGAGAAAACTGAGGCTCCTAGCAACTTAGTAGCCTGCCCAAGCATCAAAAATAGGAAATAGTAGAGTAAGAATGGGAACCTCGGTTTACCTGATCTCAGTATTCATGCTCTTTTCCCTACAGTAGACAGCCTTTATTGGAGGAATTGAGATGTATACATTTAGAAAGTTGTCATAATTATAAACATAATTTTTGAGGAGTTTAATTCTAGGTATTATATTGTAAAACAGAATTCATGTAACTGTGTTCATAAATATTTATTTTGATCTAAAACTACTTCCTCTCTTGATTACATGCATGAAAAAATTTGGAAAACATGGTTTACTACTTTAGCTTTGCAAAATGTTCATGTGGAAAAGTCTCTTGCCTTTTGTTCACAAAGCATTTGCAGTGTTGGAGGAAGAAAAGTCAGTGTCACTGGAGGTTAATTCCTACCTTGTGCCAGTGACTATTTTGGAAAATCCATGCAAGTGATGTAGAACCCAGCAGGCATGATTTTGTTGTACTTCAAATTGGAATGTCTGAGAAGCTACAACTATAGTATTGATCCCACATTATACAAAGAATGATACATTAAGATGGCAGGAAGAAATCATTCTGGTCTCCCAGGAAGTGGAGGAAGTGAGAAGCAGGACACCTCAAGAAAGTAAGATACCTAATAGGCAAAAGTTTTGGTAAATGGACTTGAAAAATGAAAAAAGAACCCTCAAAACTTAATGAGCCAGACGCGGTGGTGCGCTCCTGTAATCCCTGCGGCTCAGGAGGTGGAGGCAGGAGAATCGCAAGTTCGAGACTAGAGGCATTCTGTGTAACTTAGCAAAACCCTGTCTAAAAAAGTAAAAAAATGGACTGGGCGTGCAGCTCAGTGGTACAGCACTTTCAAAGCATGCAAACTCGAGGCCCTGGGTTCAACCCCCAGTACCACAAAAAAGAGTCAGGTCTTAGCTAGACCCATGTGAATATGGACTCCCATATTTTGAGCCCCATTTTCTTCACTGGTAAAATAGGACTACTGATACCTTTCCCCAGAGTTATTCTTTTCTTTTTTTCTTTTTTCTTTCTTTCTTTTTTCTTTTTTTGCGGTACGTGGGGTTGAATCCAGGCCTTTGCACTTGCATGCTTTCCAAATGTTGTACTACTGAGCTGCACCCCCAGCCCATTTTTTGTTTTACTTTCTGAGACAGGGTCTCACTAAATTACGCAAGTCTTGAACTTGCAATCCTTCTGCCTCTGCCTCCCAAGGCATTGGGATTACAGGCGTGTGCCACCACACCCAGCTCCCCCAGAGTTATTCTGAGGACATGGTCTTAAGTGGATTTATTTTTAAATGATCAACACGAAATATGTTTTAAAACTACTTGAATTGAGACATTTTATCAGTGATGTAATTGTAACAGTAATTACATTTAAATAACCCATGCTCATACTTTGTTGTCTTGTTATACAGCTGATTTCTGTTTGACCTATTTTAATAAAATTAAAGGAATAGGATTTAGCTCAGTTGGTAGAGCACCATTCTGCAGTCTCTGAGTTCCTGGGTTTGATTCCCAGCACCGCAAAAATGGGAAAAGGACGTGGCAATCCACTCCCAAGTCAATCCTGAAACAATCAGGCATTGAAAACCCTATAAAGGTCGCTATGAGTTGGATACAACTCAACAGCACCTAACGACAACAGCAGCAAACAATTCTTGTCATATTACTGATCATTCTGCAGGTTTCTGCCCTTGATTGGTAGGTTTGGTACAAGAGTAGGAAATGTAGAATTACTTTCTCTTTTTAACTATATTAATTTGTGGCATATAAAATGTGAATTAAGGATGGATCCTTAAAGACCATCTGTATTAGTCGGCTGTTGTCACCATAGCAGAAAATCCAACTCAAATGAACTTATGGAGGAAAGAGATTTATTGAAAACTCACAGTTATAAGATCAATCCATAATGGTGGCAGGTCAGGCATGGCAGCAGCAGGAGGCGTGGCCCATGGCAGTCAACCTTACATCTTTGTGAGCAGGAAGCAGAGAGAAAGCAAGTCCAGGACAAAAGCCTTCAAAGACCTGCCTCTAGGGAGTCACTTTCAGCAAGCCAGACCTACCTCCCAAAGTTCCACTACCTCCCAGGAAGACATCACCAGCTTGGGACCAAATGGCATGACCTTTGGAGGATATCTTAGGTCCAAACTGTAACAACTTTTGAGATAGGAAAAGGGAAGCACTGAAGGAAACAGAGGCCTCTTTGGTGTGGCTTTGGTTTGACTTGACACTTGCAGCTTAGGTAGTCAGCACAGAGAGAATATGCCGGCTTGTAAATACTAAAAACAGTGGCCAACCAGGCCTGGTGAGGCAGGCATATCTGTAATCGCAGCACTCAGGAGGTTGAGCCAGAAGGATCATGAGTTCAAGGCTGGCCTGGCCTACACATTGAGACTCTATCTCAAAAAACACATAAAACCATTGGCCAAATAGTGTCCTCTTCAACCTTTAACATATACCATCTTTCCCCCCGCCTACATTGGGGCCACTGCACTTTCTGTTGCTTTCCTTTTAAAAATAAAAATTAAAAAAAAAAATCCCATTCTCATTTGTTAACCTGTTGTTCTGTAATTCAAATTTTTGCTAGAATGGAATTGTTCACTGATGAAAACTCTTCAGACTGTATCTCCAAAGCCTGCTGTGACCCAGTCTTTATTGTGTTACACCTTTTGAGATGTTTGCTGTCTTGTATCTAGAAGTGAGTGGGGAAGGGGGAAGAGTGGTTCACCATCGTTCACCGCTTCCACTTTTTCTTTTTTAAAATAAGAGTAGATGTTCAACTCCTAGCGAGCCAACCTACGTACAACAGGCAAAACAGTATTATTAGTGCTCCTCTGCTATCCATAGGGTTCTCAATGGCTGATTGTTTTTTGGAGTGGGTTCCGGGGTTCTTCTCCCAAGCCTGTAGCACCTGGTGTTCCCAGGTGGTCTCCTATCCAAGCACTAACTAACCTCAACCTTGCTTTGCTTCTGGGACCTGACAGGATCGGACATGACAGTGGTATGCCTGCAGGCAAAATAAGAGTAGAAATATTTTAATATTGCTATTCTGTAGTCAGAGATGGGTCGCTGGAGTCAGATCTTGGTTCTCATCCCAGCTCTACTATATTTTAGTTGGGTAACCTAGCCAAAACATCTTATCTCTCAGAGTTTAGTTTCACCATGTGCAGAAATAAAAAACATAGTCTTTGTCTTACAGATATTAAGTGTTGGATGAAACAATAAATGTGAAATGTTCAGTACAGTGCTTTGTATTTGGAAATTGCTCAATAAATTTTGTATTCTTTTCTTCCAAAAAGCATTTTCTAAATAGAACAACTTTAATCCCTGTACTTATCAAGCAAATACTTATTAATTACCTCCTATAAGAATAGTTTCTCAATAACCCTTTGTACTTAAGTTCCATTTTATTATTGAGGGAAACCTTTTATGCTCTGGAAAGCTGGCCAAAAAGTGACTTTTGGTAACATATATAATTTGTAACACCTGCAGCTGTACCACCCTGGCCTTTGATCCTATCAGATCTTGGAAGCTAAGGCATGGACGGGCCTGGTTAGTCCTTGGATGGGAGCCTGCCTGGGAATACCAGGTGCTATAGGCTTGGGAAAAGGACCTGGCAGCCCACTCCCAAAAATCAGTCAGCCATTGCAAACTCTATGAAAAGCAGAAAAGCACTGACAGTAGTACCAGGCATGGCACAGTGTTGGGTAGTGTTTCTTTCATCTATTACTCATCACTAAGATTCAGACTCATCTTGACTCAGCAGCACCTAACAACAACATATAATGGTGATTAGAAACTGCCATGCTGGTGTTACTGCCAGGTCAGCAGTGGGATGCTGCTCAGCATGGCCACCTAGCCTGAGGAATTCGTCTAGTTGGGACCTTTATTCAGGTTAAGCCACGTCCTTGGCTTTGTCTTTGCATAAAAAGAATTTCAGGACAAGTCAGAGAGTAAAACAAAGTTACATAGTTTATTAAGTACACCATTTAGAGTAAGTGCAGGCATTCAGAGAGAGAGAGAGAGAGAGAGATACACATTCTAAACTTGGATGTGCACTTGTTCTGCGCACTCTGAGACCCTGGGATCAGTCCCCAGCACCACAAAAATGGGAGAAGGACCTGGCAGCCCACTTCCCAAAAAACAATCCAAAAACAATCTGCCATTGAAAACCCTATGAATAACAGAGAAGCACTCACATCCTGCCAGGCACTGCACAGGGTTAGGGAGTTTTTCATTCTGTTGTACATAGGGTC
Organism: Pedetes capensis; assembly: GCA_007922755.1. Taxonomy (NCBI): domain Eukaryota; kingdom Metazoa; phylum Chordata; class Mammalia; order Rodentia; family Pedetidae; genus Pedetes; species Pedetes capensis. The sequence continues at coordinate 126,473 of VMDO01001287.1, forward strand.
TCTATGAGTTGACTTGACTATGGAACCTAACAACAACAATAATACCCCGTGTGATATTAGTCCTGGATGCCCTGCTATGGGTGCCTGGTATGAAGTGAGCCTCACGCTGCACCTAGAAAGGTCCTTGTCATGGATTAGGGATGTGCCAATTAGATCGAAAGAAGTTCCATTGTTTAGGTTTTTCTATTAGGGGAATTTCTGTTTAGTAAAATGAGATTCTAAAATGATTCAGGAGGTACATTGTATAAGTTTTAGAGTCACAAGGGAGTTGCCTGGGCCTGTCTCAAAGAAACACAAAATTACAGTGGGAAAAGCAAGGTCAAACTCAAAGGTTACATACATTTTAACCCCAAGCATGGCTTATTGCTATTTTAACATTGTTTAAAATGTCTCTCAAAAATAAAGAGATGTTTTCTTGGTAGTTATGCCAAAGTTCTTGACTCTCAGCTGGTGATATTTAAACCAGATCCTGGGGTAAAAGACTTAGTTCACATGACTGTGTTGTTGTTTGTTGTTAGGTGCTGTCTGAGTCAAGTCAAGTCTGACTCATAACAACCCTATGTACAGCAGATCGAAACACTTCCCGATTCTGTGCCAGGCACACGATCTTATTTATATTTAAGCCCACTGTTGCAGACACTGTGTCAATCCATCTGGTGGAAGGTTTTCCTTTTTTTCGTTGACCTGCCACTCTCCCAAACATATCTTTCCAGGGATTGATCTTTCCTGACTACATGTCTGAAATATGTAAGACGCAGTCTGACCATTCTTGCTTCCAAGGAGCACTCTGATTGCTCTTCACATGACTGTGGAGGCTGACAAATCCAAAATCTGTACATAGTATTAGCAGGTTGGGAGTAAGTGCTACAGACACAGTTTGTAGGCTTACATGCCAGACGTCAAGGAGGGCTAATACTCCAGTTTTAATCCAAAGGCAGTCTGCTAGAGTTCTCTCATAAGGGAAAGCTGAGGAGAGCTGTTTTATGTTTTTGTTGTTTGCTTTTTGTTTTCTCTTTTGCTCTGATTAGATGAGGCTCACTTGCATTATGGACAGTAATCTCCCTTACTCAAAGTCCATGGGTTGAAATGTTAAATCTTATCCACCTTCAAGAATAATGTCTGATCAAATTATCTGGGAACCACTGACTCAGCCAGGTTGACAGATGAAATAATCATCACAGTAGATTTAGTAACAAAAACACTAGATTTAATGAAGATATAACAGCGTTTGTCCAAAGAGTATACTAAGACCCAGACAGATTAGGAGACTTGCTCAAGGTCTCCTAGTTTATGAGTAGCAATTAGAACTTGGCCAGGTCCTATAACTTCAGCCCCAGGCATTTCCCTTTTGGCCATGCTGTCTGTGTTATGGGTGGGGTCAGGGGAATGCTGGAAATAGTTTGAGTGCCTTGGGGCCTTTCTTCTTATAACTAGTAGTCTACTTCTCCTCAAAACCATTTTGTGACAGAAGTTAACTAAATATGTATTGGCAGAACCTAAAGATTTTGTTTTCAGATGACTTTAATGATACCCTGAGGCTGAAAGAAGGAAAAAAAGGCAAGTTAGCAACAGAGAAAGTAATGTCAAAAAGTAATTAGAGCAGGACAAATGGATTGTACTGCCATGTTCAAGGCTGTTATTTCTGTAGGCAGTGAGGAGGAAGGGCACTAATGCAATGTGACGGATCTGGAGCAAAACCCAGGGCACTGAGCAAACTGCGGAGACCCAACCAATGGCAAGGCTCAAATCGCAAGGTTTGATGGAATAATATTTGATATCTCAAAGAGTTTCGTGGGTTTTTTAGACTATAATTGTATCGAGAGACCTATTTTCGTGATTTCAGCTTTTGGGAAATAAGCCCATGGACCTGTGAAGGTAGTCAGTACTGGGATACGTCTCATCCCAGGCTGGGCAGGGACCTAATGCCAACAGGGGTTTTGGAAGAGAAGAGACTTAATTATTGGAAGCAGTCAGATATTATCTGTTCAGAGAGAGAATAAGATAGTAAAGGAGTCTTATCAGTATTCAGCTTGGTATTTAAAAAATTGACCTGGAGAAGGTCTGATGGCGGCAACATTTGTCTGAGGACAGGATGCTTTAATTTGCTAGCCTAGCTGACTCTTGACTGTGATCCCATTGTTGCCACCATGTATAAGGAAACTGCCACAGCCCTCAAAAATAGAGCTATCATTTGTCTGTAAGGAAATCTTCGCAAGGGGAAGAGTACGTTGGCTCTCTCCCCTTTGCCTTAGTTCTCGGGCTTTTGTAAGTCCTATGTTTTCATATTCTGTCTCTGTCCTTTATTATCTGTTTGACCTTGAACAACTTACCTAATCTTTCTGAGCCTCAGTTTATCTCTAAAGTGGGGGTAATAAGTTTTCAGACTTATTATGAGATTATTGTGAAATGATCCACGGAAAGCATTTAGTAGTGGTGCCAACACAAAGGGCCCAATAAGAATAGAAGGAAAAGTGTGGGGATGAGGAGGGAGGCCTACAGTTGTCTACCAGACATTTGTAGATAGTTTGACATCCATTCTTCTTTAACTCTCTTATCTGTGCAGAGATAAATGGTTTTTCCCTCAAGGTACTAGAGCACAGCTGAGATAGGGCCTTGTTGTTAGGTGCCTGGGAGTTGCATCTGGCTCCCAGCAATCCTATGTACAACAGAATGAAGCACTGCCCAGCACTATGCAATACACAGGATCTTTTTATGTTTGAGCCCATTGTTGCAGTCACTGTATTTCTTCTCATTTGAGTCATGCCACATCAACAAAAGGAGGTCTCGGGCTTTACTCCATTCCTATCATTACGGTCAACTCTACTTTGAGGAGGCACCTCTTCCCCAGTGGTTTCTTGAATGCCCTCCAGCCCGATGGGCTCATCTGCCACACTGTATTTGACAATGCTCTGCTATTCATAGAGTTTTTAATGGCTAATTGTTTTGGGAATGGGGTGCCAGGTCCTTCTTCCTAGTCTGTCTTAGTCTGGAAGCTCAGCTGAAGCCTGTCCACCATGGGTGGCCCTGCTGGTATCAGAAATACCGATGACATAGCTTTCAACATCACAGCAACGTGCAAGCCCCCACAGCACAACAAGCTGACACTGGGAGGAGATAGGGCTAGAATGGCCAGAACAGGCTTTCTTTATTTAATACTGAGAAGGAGAAATTGAGATAGAGTATTATTATAAATAATTGGGTTTTTCTTCCTAGTCTTCTGGAAGGACTAGCTCTTGGCTTACCTAAAATTCCTACCCTTCTGAAAACTCAAAACTGACGAAAGATTAAGTCTGACACCTTGCTGCTATCATATCCCTACCTTCAAAGCCATTTTGACAAATCTTTCCCCTTTCTTGTCATGCCACAACGTCTGCAGAGCACTGGCTGATATGACAGGCAAAGAGTATCCTGCCACCCCCTACAGAGACAGACCTCTTAAACTGGCACACTATGGAGAAAAAGCATATTTGTGGACCTTTAGAGTACTCTGCTGGGTGCGAGGTTCATAGCCTCCCTGGTATGACTCTGTAGTTTTATCATATTCCGGGTCTTCTGAGGGACCCCAACAACCATTAGTTTAATGGAATTATTTTCCAAGATTCATTTCTCTGTGCACAGACCATTTAAAAGTTGAACTTAGTGAGTTCAGTTTACACTATAATCCCAGTACTCAGAAGGCTGAGGATCATGAGTTTGAGGCCAGTTGGGCTCAGTTTCCTTTTTTCTCGGGTTTTCCAGTGCTTTTCTTTTCTATCTGGACCTCCAAAACCCTGTTTGTGCCTTGTGGTTTTTCTCCTCAAGGGCTTTACCTTCTGTGTATACCCAAATCCTGAAGATGATCAGATGTGAAGACAGAAATCCAAATATGTTACAGTGTTTGAGGATTTGTAATTTGCTGAACTTACATCTTTTCTAGTTTACCAGTTATTTCAAAAGTTTTTCTGTTCAGAGAATGTGATTAGGTAAAATTATACCAATTGTGCTTCAAAATTTGGCACAAAATGTTTCCATTAACTGTTTAACAGCCCTGATGAGGTGGCAATGATCAACAGAAAATACCAAGGAGTCTGCTGTTTTGCCTGTCTGATCTGGACCTGTTTCCCCATGTGGAAAAGAGGAGTAAGGGGGATCACCCTCATTATCAACCCAGTTTTGTGTGAAAGACACAGGATTTTATGCACACACCAATTCTTTCCTGTCTCTCCAGTTCTCTAAACCTGGTCAGCATAGACTACAGATAGCTGCGGGAGACACTGGTTGATTGTACCAAGCTTTTCTTACGTTCTTGGTTGTTTGCCTGGTGCTGGGGAAGCCTATGGAGACAGCAGGTGCAGGTAGCCTTGTATACTTTTTAGCAAAATGGTTGCCAAATATTAACCATCTTTGCTCCTTTATCCTCCTTCCCCCAAAAAATTATACATGGCTTATGGTTTTAATTTTTCTCATTTCTCTCAGTTTTTCTGTAGAAAATGAAATGGAGTATGCATTTGGAATATTCAAATTCAGCTTTCTTAAAATTTATAATTGTTTCCCATAAAGAAGCATTTATTGAATATGCATTGTACACTGAGCATTTTATGAGCTACTAAAAGGGACATTTCTTGCTTCTGAAAATTTGTGTGTAGTCATGATAATTTCACTTTTAGCCAGACTGTTTGGGGGAGGGTGGAGCTTCTCTTATGTTAGTTCCCTATGCCCCTCCAGTACTTGGGTTGGGGTTTAGCTCAGTTGTCATAGCGCCTCACTAAGGCCCTGGGTTTGATCCCCAGCACCACAAAAACAAGAGAAGAAACACTCTCAAAACAATCCTGAAACAATCAACCATTGAAAACCAAATGAGGGTCACCAGGAGTCACACGCAACTAACAACAACAGTACTGGGGTGTTGAACCCAGGGCCTTGCACATACTTTGCAAGTACTGTGCCACTGAGCTGCACCTCTAGCCCTTTTTTTTCTTTTTTGGTACTGGGTGTTGAACCCAGGGCTTCACGCTCGCATGCTTTGCAAGTGCTGGATCACTGAACTGTACCCCAGCCCACTGTTTTTATTTTTTTCAGACAGGGTCTCGAGAAGTTACACAGACTGCCTCTGGTCTGGAACTTGTGATCGATCCTCCTGCCTCTGCCTCCCAAGCCGCTGGGATTACAGGTGTGCACCACCGCGCCCAGCTCCTCTAGCCCATTTTTCATCTTTTACTTTGAGTAGGGATCTTGCTAAGTTGCCTACGTTGCTGTATTGGGCTACTAGTGTACGTGTGTGTGTGTGTGTGTGTGTGTGTGTGGTTCTGGGGTTTTGAACCCAGAGGAATCCCCTACTGAACTGCACCTTCAGCCCATTTTTAATTTTTTGAGTCAGTCTCACTAAGTTACACAGGTTGCCTCTGGCCTCAAACGCAAGTCCTCCTGCCTCCCCCTCAAGTCTCTGGGATTACAGGCATGTACCACCATGCCTGGCTACACACATATATCTTTAATTCATTTCTTATATATGAGAGATAATTTAATTTTCATTATAATTCCTTGATGTTCCTTAGCCCCTTCCCCCACCATTTTATGGATATAGAAAGTAAAGTCTGAAGATTAAGTATAAAGTCATATTTCTAGTAAGTGACAGAGCCAATATTTGAACCTGGACAATCTGATATATATTTTTCTACATATTCCAAAATATGCAGGTCTTTTTGAGGGGGAAGTAGTACAGGGTGTTAGGTTACCAATCTATACTCCTAGCCCCTTTTTATTTATTTAATTTTTATTTAATCTTATTTTATTTGCAGTACTTTGAGATTGAACCCAGGGCCTCACACATACTTTGCAAGTGCTCTACCACTAGGCTGCATCCCCAACCCAGTTTTTACTTTTTTATTTTGAGTCAGGGTCTCGCTAAGTTATGCAGGCTGCCTCTCACCTCGAACTTGCAATCCTCCCTCCACCTCCTGAGTTGCTAGGAGTACAGACATGTGCCATGGTGCCTGGCTCAAACTATGCAGTTTTCTTTTAAAAATAAAAAATTATGTTCTTATTTTGTAGCTTGCTTGATTTCACTTGCCTTAGATTGTTCCATGATAGGATGTATAGATCAATTTCATTGTTAATGGTTTCATTAATGAGTACGTCAAGATTTAATTATTTTTTTTCTTGTTAGTAGACGTTGGTTTTCTATTCTCTATTATGAACAAGCCTGCAGCTGTAGCCCTGTGGCATCCAATCCCGTCAGATCTCGGAAGCTAAGCAGGGTCAGGCCTGGTTAGTACCTGGATGGGAGACCGCCTGGGAACACCAGAAGCTGTAGGCTTGGGAGAAGGACCTGGCAGCCCCCTCCCAAAAATCAATCTGCCATTGAAAACCCTATGAACAGCAGAGAAACGCTGACAATAGTGTTTCTGCAGTTGTACAGAGGGTCGCTATGAGTCAGATACCGACTCGACGGCACCTAACAACAACAACAACAATTATGAACAAAGTGTATATCTTCACATAATACTTTGCTTATTTTTGGTATTATTTTTGTAGCACAAAATCCTAGAAGTAGAATTTCTAGGTGGAAGGGTTTATGCATTTGGATTTTGGTGCTGTTAAGTGCCTCTCTCCCACAAATGGTGGTAAATAACTGTCCTCACTCTCCACCCTCCTCACCACTGTAGTCATGGTGCAGAAGAGCCTATTTTTACACTCTTGCCAATACAGTATTATTTATTATTTCTGTAGTGAGGGCTGTGATGTAGATCTTATTATATATGTTCCAGAAAGAATTTAGCATATCAAGGAGAGGGAGTGGTAAACAACTTGTAAACTAACAGTTCCCAGCCTTTTGATAAAGATGTAATATTTCAGGCAGGTGTTGTAGCACATGCCTGTAATCCCAGCTGATGGAGACTGAGGGAAGTGGTGGAGTTTGAGGCCAGCCTGGGATACACTGGAGTAGCCCCAAACTCTAGTTTGGATTAATATTGGATAACTCACTTGGTTGATGACCTAACACGAATACTGTGACATTTCAACCATAACTTTTTACATTTTCTTAGGCCTGTTTGTTTGTTTGTTGGATTTTTAGACAAGTGTCTCACTGTAGCTGAGGCTGGCCTGAGACTCACTGTGTAGTCCAGGCTGGCCACAAACCCATGGAGATCTTCCTTCCTCAGCCTCTCACGTGCTAGGATTACAGGTGTGCGTGTGCCACCATGCGTGGCTAGATCTATAATTTACCTGCTCTGGTCTTGTCATTACCTTTCACCTGGTTGCTCCCTATGGTATGCCTGCTGTGCCCCTACCTCTGTTAAAGTGAAGCTGAGGGCAAAGGATGAGATCATGAATGTCTGGTGGGTGTGCTTGCCCTTTCCATTCTTCCTGCAGCAGAAACTACTGAAGGCAGGCTGACAGCTGAATGTATCCTTTTTCAGTCTTCCCAGGAGTAGGACTCCGGTTATTTCTGTTGCTGGTAAGATCCAAGTTGATAAAGGTATACCATGGTCACTATGACCAGTAGGGTTGATCAAAAAATAAGGTGCATATTTAAATAGAAAAAATTATTACAGTAAAAGACACATTGCAATTAATTTCCCCTCAGAATGCTCTCCCTGGCTTCAAACGTACTTGTCCTATCTTTCTTGCCACTTCATGAAGCAGTTCTAGAAGTCCTCTTTTGTGAGTGTCTTTAGTTTCATCCTCTATCATGACAGTGTGCCATGTCACACATCACTTCAGTTACCACAATTTCTGTCAAATAAAAACATTATGATGTTTCCGCCTCCACCTTATTAACCAGATCTGGCACTGTGTAACTTCTGACTCTTCCTCACTATCAAAATGATCATAAAAGGTATGTTTGAATCTACTCGGGACATCAAGACAGCCACAGTAGCACAACTAAAGACACAAAAGTGCTTCACAAAGTGGCAAGAATGATGGAATAAGTGTGTCTGAAGGCAAGGGGAATATTTTGAGAGGGATCCCATGGCAATATGTCTTTTTACTACTGTTGTTATTAGGTGCCGTCCAGTAGGTCACTCATAGTGACCCTGTGTACAGTAGGATGAAAAACTCCCCAATTCTGTGCCAGCCACATGATCTTATTTATGTTTAAGTCCATTGTTGCTGACACTGTGTCAGTCCATCTAGTTGAGGATCTTCCTATTTTTCGTTTACCTGCCACTCTCCCAAACATGCCCTTCTCCAGGGATTGGTTCTTCCTGATGACATGTCCAAGATACATAAGATGCAGTCCAGCCATCCTTGCTTCCAAAGAACACTCTGATTGCACTTCTTCTAGGACATACCTGTTGGTTCTTTTGGCAGGCCATGGTATATTCAATATCTGTCTCCAGCACCATAATTCAAAAGCACCAATTCTTCTCTGGTCTCTCTTATTCAGTGTCCAGCTTTCACAACCATGGGATGCAACTGAAAATACTATGGCATGAGTCATTTGCACCTTCGTCTACAATGTGACATCTTTACTTTTCAATATTTTAAAGACATCGTTTGCCACAGCTTTTCCTAACGCAATGCGTCTTTTGATTTCTTCACTGTTGCTTCCACGGTTGTTGATTGTAGAACCAAGTAAAGCAAATTCTTGGGTAACATCAGTCTTTTCTCCATTTATCATGAAGTTGCATACTTTTTTCTGTAATTTCGCTTAAACATTCACCCCACTTTTTGATCATACTGCATTTACCTATCTTATGGTAGGTGAATTCTCCATCATTGTGCCAATGTTAGATATTGGTGGTTGTGAATCTGTTGTCCTGCAGTATCTAGAATCTGCTTTACCTCCCAAGTCTGGGAGCCCTCATTTGCATACTTCATGCATTTTGCCTTTATCTCTTAATCATGTCTTTCCTCCATTTCCAGGCTCAATGGCTCCATCCAGAGGCTTTGTTAGTCTGGGGAATGCTGCCCTCTGCTGGTGGGCTAAAGGACACTCAAAGAATGTGTCCGATACCTGTGGGAGTGAATGAAGCTATATAAAGCCCAGTCATAAAAGTTTTTTGTAATATCCAACTTAATGACCCAATCCTAAAAGTTTTCCTATGAGAATAATTCAGACATTAGAGAAGATACAGAGGTTTTTTTTTTTATTGTACCATTATCTATAAAGGCAAAAGTATAAATAACTAAGCATCTAGTAGTAGTTAATTGTTGTAAGGGTGGCTGTGAGTCAGACCCAACTCAGAGGCACCTAACAACACAGGCAATGGCTTACAGCTGTTGAAATTGGTTAGGTAGAGTTGGGCATGGGAATATGCCTGCAATCTCAGCATTTGGAAGGCTGAGGCAAGAGGATTGCTGCAAGTTTGAGACCAGCCTGGGCTACACAGTGAGACTCTTGCCACACACACACAAAAAAAGCCTAGGTATAAAGGATAAAGGAACATAGAAGAATGAAAATACACCGGGCGTGGTGGCTCACGCCTGTAATCCTAGTGGCTTGGGAGGCGGAGGCAGGAGGATTGCAAGTTCGAGACCAGAGGCAGTCTGCGTAACTTAGTGAGACCCTGTCTCAATAAGTAAAAAAATGGGCTGAGGGTGCAGGTCTTCAGTGGTCCAGCACTTGCAGAGCATGAAGGCGCCAGGCCCTGGGTTCAACCCCCAGGACCACCGAAAAAAAAAGAGAGAGAGAGAGAAAAAAGAAAATACCACAAAATAACAACCAGGCAGAATATACCAATTACAGTTATGGAAGATATAGCTTATGTAGGATAACAGGTAACCTCCGATCTTCAAAATGAGTTGTCAAAGCTGGAATGAGTTCCTCTGATATTAATAGCTTTAGTAAACAATGGGGAGAGAAGGGCTATCTGAATGACTGACAGCCTAACTAAAATCTATAAAGAGTGTTGCAAGGTGACCAGGCTTATTTATTTTTATTTTTTTGTTGGTACTTGAGGCCTGAACCCAGGGCCTCTCACATACTTTTGCAAGTGCTCTACCACTGAGCTGCACCTCCAGCACATTTTCTACTTTCTATTTTGAGTCAGGGTCACATTAAATTATGCAGGCTGCTTCTGGTCTTGAACTTGTGATCCTCCTGCCTCTACCTCCTGAGTCACTGGAATAAAAGGTGTATGCAACCACACCTGGCTACAGTCTTTTTTTTTTTTTAACCATCTCCTCAGTCATCTCCCCATCTTGGCTATTCCTCTATTGGTGAGTATTTAGGTTTCTTCTTCTTTTTTTTTTTTTAAAGCAGTGCTCGGGGTTGAACCCACAGCCTCACAAATGCTTTGGAAGCACTCCACCACTGAGCTCCACCCTCAGCCTGTTTTTTACTTTTTACTTTGAGACAGGGTCTCACTAAGTTATGCAGGCCCCAAATTTGCAATCCTCCTGCCTCCACCTATTGAGTCGCTGGGATTATGGGTTTGAGTCACTGCATCCAGCTTCTGTCTTTCTAAAATTGTGACAGATGTTCCACTGATTGTCCTTATACATTTATCTTTGTGAGCCAGTATGAATACTTCTGTAATAGAAGTGGGATTCCTGGGCCAAAGGGTATGTTTAGTTTAAATTTGGGGAGCTACTCTAAGCTGTTTTCAGTCTGCATATCAACCATCAGTATTATATGAGCATACCCATTTTCTCAAACCTTCACAACTGAAATAGTATTTTTTAAACTTTTTGTGAGTCTAATGAAAAATGGTTATGAGAGTTAGGTGTTTTTTGTTTTGGGAGGATTTGTTGTCATCATTTTTGTTGTTATCTCCAGTGCTGGGAATTGAACCCAGGGCCTTGCCTAGGCCAGGCAGGTGTTCTACCACTGAGCTAGATCCCCAGCCAGAGAAATGGCTTATGATGGTTTCTTTGAGTTTATATTGACCTTTTCATTATATGCACGCTAATTGTATTAGGGGATCTTTGGTCATATTCTTTGTCCATTGGTGATTTTGCTTATCTTTTTCTCACTGATTTATAGGAACTCTATGTTTTATAAATATTAACACATATACGTATGTTACACATGTACAAGCATGTATATATATTTGTACTTGAGCCTATTTGCCTTTTTGAAATTTAACATTTATATAGACATAAATCTGATCATTTTTCCTTTAATTATGTGTGAGATTCATGTTATGCTTAGAAAGACTCTCCTCTACCCTCACAGTAAAATATACTATTTTTTCTTCTAATTTTCTAATTCAGTTGTGTGTGTGTGTGTGTGTGTGTGTGTGTGTGTGTGTATACTTCTTTTATATATTAGGAAATTCTTGTTTCATGAGTTGTTAACAAGTTTTATGGCCAAAGAAAAAGCAATAAACTTTTAATTCAGAGAGATACTGAATTTCAAAAACAATATGCCTTTTGGTCATGATTACTTTTGGATTGTAGACTTGGGATCAGGCTGCCTTCTTCATCTCCTCTTCCTCCCACTTTATATTTGTCCTTTTCTTCTTCTTTATTTACTTACTGATTGATTAATTGTGGTACTAGGGCATTGAAACAAGGGTCTTGTGCATACTTTCCAAGTGTGCTACCACTGAGTTGCACCCCCAGCCCACTTTTTATTTTTTATCTTGAAACAAGGTCTCACTAAATTATGCAGCTTGTGTCTGGCCTCAGACCTGCAATCTTCCTGCCTCTACCTTCTGTTACTGGGATTACACATATGTACCACCATGCCTGGCCTTAACTATGTTTTTTAAAGCTACCTATTATTTTTACTGGGCTGGGATTTAGCTCAGTTGGTAGAGCACTGTGCTGCAGTCTCTGAGGTCCCAAGTTCAATTCCCAGCACCACAAAAATGGGAGAAGGGCCTGGCAATCCACTCCCAAGGCAATCCCGAAACAGTCAGCCATTGAAAACCTTATGAGGGTCGCTGTGAGTCAGATACCAACTCGAAGGCACCTAACAACAACAACGATTATTTTTACTATCAGTAATAGTGTTATGGGACTTCTATTTTAAAAATGTTTCCGCACACATTCCAATTTGTTCCTTAGAATGCTCCTGAGTTTTGGCAGCAGCTATAATGATGCTCATTTTACAGATGGAGAAATTAAAATTGTGTGAGTATTAAGGGGTGGAAGTTTGCTGGCTCCAAATATTCTAGCTGCTGCTCATTTTAGGGAACATAAGAATGTTGACCTGTAATAATTCTTTTATTGTTCATCTATTTGAAAAAGGCTCATGGCTCAGTACCTGCTTGTAGAATTTGTGTGTCCTTTGGACAAAAACCAAGAAACTTTATCGTTTCCCAGAGGTCTGTTAGCTGCTTTGTCAGGGAATAGAGAGTTGAGAGGGTGGGGTAATCAGACTTATGAGACAGTGGAAATAGTGTGTTGCTGCTGGTTTACTGTCTTTTTCCAGATTCCAGTGTCTGATCTTGATAGCATTTGCCATATACATATTCAACATTCTTAAAGCTTCTGTATAGGCCTTTAATAGACTTGGGTTTCACTTCTAGTTCTAGAGTTGGCTCCTACTCCAGAACCCCAACTATAAGTCCCTTCCCCAGTTGCCTGTCAATGGTCTGTCAAGTCTATCATTTTGCTGAGCATTGATTTTCAAAATTACTGCCATTCTTGTGAAGCACTTACTGTAAAAGTCACCCAACCCGTTTTCTTTTTTAAAAGGGATGGACACACACACACACACACACACACACACACACACACACACACACGGGCATTATAATGAGAGAACTGCATTCTATGCAGTTTTTACTGTCTCAGTCTGGAAGTTTAACAATTTCCTTTCATGCCGCATTCAGCAGAGAATTCTCGGTGTTACACACTAAAGGATCTAACCCCTCTAACTTTTTATTAACATGATAGGAACAGAGGCATTCAATGGAATCCAAGTATTTTTACTTGCGTGAAAAGTGAACCTCACCAGAACTGAGTAAACACCATTAAAAGGGCAATAGCAGACTTTGAATCCACAATTACATCATTAGGACCAAAAGGGCGAGTAAGATTGTAAAGAGCCATTTTCCAGGAGTAGGCTCGCAAGGATTGCCTTAATGCATTTGAGTGTCTCTTGCAAAGAAGACATGGTGAATTGGAAGGTGTGCTCTGAGCCTTAACAGCATCCCAGAGAAAGGGAAAGGTTCAGTGTGGCAGCCAATTCATTGAGGAGGGTTATGACGATATCTTTACAGTCATTTTTTGTGCTAAGCTAATTTTCAAAGTGGGAGAAGGACCTGGCAACCCCCTCCCAAAAATCAACCTGCCATTGAAAACCCTATGAATAGCAGAGAAGCACTGACAAATAGTGTTTCCCCTGTTGTACAGAGGGTCGCTATGAGTCGGATACCGACTCGACGGCACCTAACAACAACAACAACAATTTTCAAAGGGAATTTCTACTTACACTGGCAAATTTTGTCCATGTCAAGACGAGCCTGAGGCAAAGCTTATTTTTAGGATCTACATTCTTCACTTGCCTCATCTGGTTCCTGCTGCCTTTATCTATCTTTCATACCATAAACCCACCATTACTACCTGCCTCAGAGTCTGTCATTGTCAAGTAGCTTATCTGATAGGACCAGTCAATGCTCTGAGAACACCTGAGGGACAGATGTTGGGAAATATAGGAATGCTAGTCAAGGTCTTCAGGAAGTAAACCCTCCAACTTGTGAAGTTTTCCATTCTGGCTGGTGGGAACAAGAGCGTATTCTTAGGGTCGGGGTGTAGCTCTGTGGTAGAGCACTTGTTCAGCATGCAGGAGGCTATGGGTTCCACCCCCAGCACTGCAAGAGAAGAAAGAAAGGAAAAGAACAAACGCTTGGCCCTGAATGAGCTGCAGAGATTGCTCCCTCTACTCCTTTTGGATGGCTCGTCCCCAGCCTTGGTGGTTTTCTCTTACCATGCACTGAGCAGTCCACAGCTGAAGGCTTAAGAGGACCCTGTGCAGGTCTCGATGGTGCACTCTCCACAAATCCTTTTCCTTCTAGTCTGCTGCCCTGGAAACTCCAGCCGCCCTGAACGCTTGGACCCTGACTTCCAAACCTTCAATTTCAGAAGACTGTTGGGTTCTACCTGGCTCTCCTTTCCGGTGCTCCAGTCTGAAACCCTCTAGGCAGTTAGGTGGAAAAATTACAGGGTTCATCTGGTTTGTTTCCCCTCTATGCAGGAACCACTCTCCTCTGCCTCCTGACGTGCAGTATGAGTCATTTATATACTCTTAGTTTCAAGTTAGTTGTCTCAATCAGTGAGACCAAATCTGGTCCCTCATAACTCCACCTTGGCCAGAGGTGCAGAGGTCTATTTGCATACTTTTTTGTACTTTTAACCTTTAAGTGGCATCATGCTTTTGGGTCACATGACCCCCTGATGCACACACCTGTCCTTAGGTAAGGGCTACAGCACCCTGTGTCTGGCCCCTGTCCAGGGGTCTGTTTTGACCTTGTCATACCAGTTAAGTGTGAAATAGACTTATACTTTCATAAAAATGATTAAACTGATGTTCTTTTTTTAATATTAACAATGTATTATGGACTTCTTTACATACCAGTATATTAAAGACTTATCACATTCTTTGTCATGGCTACATATATTATAGATATTTATTAACCACCTCCTTATTGATTGCAAGTTTTGTTTCGAGTTTTTAAAATCTATTTAGCTACTATAAATGCAGTAGTTTCAAGTACTATCTTTACTGCAGCACCTTTTTTTTTTTCTGTAGTGCCACAGGGTTGGACACCAGGTCTTGTGCATGATAGGCAAGTGCTCTGCCACTGAACTGCAACCCCAATGCCTTTTAAACTTTTTACATTTTAAGACAGAGTCTTGCTAAATTGTACACGCTGCTTCTGGCCTTGAATTCACAATTCTCCTGCCTCAGCCTCCTGAGTTGCTGAGATTACAGGCATGTGTCATGGTGCCTGGCTCAGCACATTTCTGTTTCTATAGGATACATTCGTAGGAGTGAGATTGTTGAGTTAAATGGTGTGTGCATTTTAAAGATGGGCTTTGTTTTAATAAAGAAGACCTCAAATCTCTAAAAATGTACCTGTTTGTATAATGAATGTGTGATAGAAGATGCTAAGAAATGATGCTACAAACTACTAATTTTGCATTGACATTGGTGGGATATATGGGAGCGTTTACCTTTCCCATAGT
Organism: Pedetes capensis; assembly: GCA_007922755.1. Lineage (NCBI taxonomy): Eukaryota > Metazoa > Chordata > Mammalia > Rodentia > Pedetidae > Pedetes > Pedetes capensis. The sequence continues at coordinate 141,539 of VMDO01001287.1, forward strand.
ACAAGAATTGTAATTGTATAATTTTTAAGGATATGACTTCTTGTTGGCAAGTTCTTAGACTGCTGTGATTTGCAACCGGACCATCTGGTAACACAGTTAAGAAACTCAGAAGGGATTATCTGTGAGGATACCTTGCATACTATGCAGATGTGAGCTGCCTCTGCCCGTATCTCTAGTACTGTTCTCTTTAGCTGCAATACCATTTAAGTCCTACAGAGATGCTTGGGTTTCTGTCTAAGCAGCATTATCAAGAAAAGATGCTGAGATAAATCCAAGAATGTATTTCCTGGAAGTCCTTGGTAGCTGCCTCAGGCCTAGAATTGGTTCTTGTGCTGCTTGTTGTACTGGTTTGTCCTCATATAGCTGAGCACAGGGTGAACTCTTTGCAGGGTCTGCATAAATCATGCCTTTTGTTCCAAGTGAAGGTCTGCTCCCAGGAATCTGGAAGGCCTCTCTGAGAGTAAAGGGCAGAGGAGAGAGTAGTTCCAGTCACCAGTGGAAACCCATCCTTCCTTCTTGACACCCGGCTTTAATTCCTTTGTTAGTTTTATTTGGATGCCTTATCAAAAAGCAAAAGGCTCTGAAGTACCATGAGATGAGCGCATAGGTTCACAGCTCAGTTTAAACTTCCTCTCAGAAGCTCCTCCAGACTTTCCATTCAGTCCATCAAATAACCAAATATGTACTTGACGCCAAAAACACAGTGGTGATCTACTCCCACCCCCAGGTAAGACAAGCACTCTGCTCTGAGCACACCTTGTTATTCTGCCCCTTTTCTGGGACATAAGTCATTGTCTCTCCCACTGGCTTGAGCTCCTCAAGAACAGGATCATGAGTCATTCACCTTGACCCATCCACCCCCAATTTGGCACAAAATAGGGATCGTTCAGTGTTGACCTCCAAATATTGAATTCTTTGTCTGTAATTCTGGAGCAAAGAAAGGAGAGTGGTTCCCTCCTCCCCCACTTTGGATGTCTGAACAAACATTCTATCTCACTAATGCACTTGAGGACAAAGATTCCTGCAGAGAACCTGACTCACTGTGCCTTGGGAGTAAGAAACATAATCATTATTGGTAGCTTTGTAGGGTCCATGATAGGATCTCAGTAATGTGATAAGTGTTTCACATGTATTCTCAACCAGAATGCTCTAATCCTAGTTGTTGGCTTTGGGTTTGGTTTGTAAGAAAGTGAGACTCAGAGAGATGAAGAACCCCACCATTTCTTACTGTGGGGCCCTAGACATGTTTAACTAGAAGCCAATTATACCTGTCCCTTTATTCCCCAGTAATTTTAGAGGAAAGCTAGTGTGCTCCCAGGTGATATTTCAAAGTAGCACTCTAACCTGAAATTTTGGGGAACAAAGTTATCTGGAGTCAAAAGCACCTCTCCCCTCAGTCTGATATTGGTTTCTTTGAAGTGTTAGAGTTAATCTCACTCACAAAAAGGGGAGGTTTTTTCACACTTTATCTAGCTTTTTTATGAATTACCTATCCTCCACTCTGCCTCAGGATAGGGAGTGTCCTGAGTATACTACTAACATCATCAAGGTCTTGAGCTGCACCCCAATCTCTTTTTTATTTTTTATCTTGAGACAAGTTCTGAGGGTGAGGCTCTGGCCTCAAACTTGTGATCCTCCTGCCTCCACCCCACAAGTCACTGGGATTGCAGGCGTGTGCCACTGTGCCTGGCTTTTTCTTTTTAAGTTATTATTTTTTTTTTTTTAGATGGATTCTGCTTTGTAGCCCAGGCTGTCTTTGAACATTATTCTAAGTAATAGTAAATACATCTTCATTGAGAATTTACTGTATGCCATGCATTATGTTGAACCATTTTTCACAAGATTATCTCTTTCACTTCTTACAGAAACATCTTTCATGTACAGTGTTTTTTGAGTTCCAGCTGCAGGATGTGCTGGAGCTGTGTTGTACTAGAGTAGCCATCCCAGTCTCTGATATCTCTGTTCCATTTACTCAGCGTATTTAAAGGTCAAGCTGGCAAAAATCTGAGTTCCAGAGGCTTGGGGTTGGATAATATTTCAGGATTCACCAGAAAGGAAGATAAATGAATATACTCGGAGAAGCAGTGTTATTGTTAGGTGTCTTCGAATCGTGTCTGACTCATAGTGTTTTTAATGGTTTGTTTTGGATTGTTTTGGAATTGGCTTGGGAGTGGATTGCCATGTCCTTCTCCCATTTTTGCAGTGCTGGGAATCTAATCCCGGACCTCATAGAGACTGTAGAGCAGCACTCTACCAACTGTGCTAAATCCCAGCCTCCAGAGAAACAGTAGGTGCTAGGAAAGAAGCAGGAAAGCAGCAGCCCTTTCTTCAACTTACCAAGCAATGATAGGTTGAACTTACTGATAGGAAGTGTGCCTAAGGCTGTGGGACATGACAGGAGGCCAGTGGGATAATATGGGTGCAAACCTAAAGACCTGGAGTTTGCTAGATTTTCACATACATAAATGTTGTAAAACATAATTTTAGTTACTTTGAGCAGCACTCTTGTTTACTCCATAACCCTGGGGAGTAACTGTTCCCATTTAACAGATGTGAAAGCTGAGCTCAGAGAACTGAAGTGCTTTGCTCAAGTTTACAAAACTAGTGGAGATTGTGTAGTTAATATTTGATTCTAGATTTGTCTGGTTCCAAAGCAACAGTCCTAAACCTTTTTGGCAGAAGGTCTAGTTTTGCCTAAGACAAATTTTCTGTGGAGCTCAGGCAGTAATGTGAATAATGGGGAGTGGCGATAAATATGGATAAAGGTTGGCTCACTCGCTGCTTACCTCCTGCTGTGCAGTAACAGACCATGGACCAGAAAGCATGTAGTTATTTCAGGCTGCCTCTTATTTTACCTCACTGGTTCTGTAGAATGATGGTCTTCTTGGAAGCCTAAGCCTTGGGTTTTTATGTGAATTTGGTTGGTTGGTTTTTAAACCATCAAATGTGAACCAAGTACCCATTTGTTCAGGGGTTCTGTGGTAGATGCCAGGAATGGAGATGGATTAGACCTCGTCCCTTATTCTTGTAATATTCATAGACTATTTGGTGGGTAGGCATACAGAAGGACAAACATATGGAAATTCCTAGAATTGGACCCTTTAGGGCAGGGAATAATTGAGGAAAATTTCTTGGGAAATACAATCCCTGATTTAGACGAGAATTAAATAATTGATGGAAACTAGTCAGGCAGAAGGAATAGTACATGCAAAGGTACATTTTGGAAATGGCAAATAGCACTATGTGTTGAAAGCATTAGGATTATGAGAAAGGAGAGGTTGGCAAGGGGTTCAATCAGGATGGCCCTTGGGAGCTTAGATGGTACTTTATTGTGAAGGCAGTGAAAGGTTTTAAGTAGGAGCACCATGGTCTTATTTGAACTACAGAAAACAACCAGAGTAGAGAATGGGTTGCTGGGTGGGGGGAGTGCTGCAGAGGAGGAAAGACAAATAGGAGCTAGCAAGACATACCTATAAAAAAGCTGTTAAAGTAAGCCAGATGGGAAATAATGACGGCCTAAACTATGAGAGTGGAGGTAGGAACAAATCGATGGATTCAGGAGGATTTATATTTCATTTTTTAATAAAGGAAACAAATATAGAAGGTAGTATAAAACATAAGTAGTACCATGAACGCATGTATCTAGCTTGAGCAGCTACCACTCAGTAGATAATCCCATCCCAGCCATACTTCTGGCCATTTCCTCTGCTTTCATGTTATATTGAAACAAATCTTTGATATGTTATTTCGTCCATTAATATTCAAGTCTGTAACTATAGATCAAAAAGCCTAGCCTCTATGATCCTCCTGCCTTAGCCTCCTAAATGCTGAGATTATAGGTACGTACCACCAGGCCTGGTTAAAAAGACTTTTTTTCTCCTCCATCATTTTTTCCTTCTAGTTTAATGTACAGAATGGCTGGTTTGTCTTATTGAATTTGCTGCAGCCCAGATTTTGCTGATTGTATCCTTGATGGTAGAGTACTGTGTTTCTTGAATTTTGTAATTCTTTGATTTTAGTAGATGGAAGCTAGAGGCTTTGGCAAGACTACTGCATGAGAGTATTGGGTTCTTCCACAAAAAGATATATTGTCTTGTTCTCTCTCTTTTTGTAATGTTAACAGCTGTTAATGATCAATATCTTGTTGTTGTTAGGTGCCGTCGAGTCGGTATTCGACTCATAGTGACCCTCATAGGGTTTTCAATGGCTGTTTCAGGATTGCCTTGGGAGTGGATTGCCAGGCCCTTCTCCCATTTTTGCGGTGCTGGGAATTGAACTCGGGACCTCAGAGACTGCAGCGCAGCGCTCTACCCACTGAGCTAAATCCCAGCCCGATCAATATCTAGGATCCATTATTTCATAGTAACATTCTAACGCCAATATTTCTTGTTGATTTAGTAACTAGGAGGTTTCCATATAGAGAATTTTTTTTCATAGCTATTTATTACTCTGTGGTATATAATTCATCTAGAAAAGGCAGAATAAATGCTTCTTTCCCTCTATGTTGTTGTTGCTGTTGTTAGGTGCCACCAAGTCGGTATCCGACTCATAGTGACCCTCTTAGGGTTTTCAATGGCTGACTGTTTCGGGATTGCCTTGGGAGTGGATTGCCTGGCCCTTCTCCCATTTCCCTTTATGTTATAATTTTCAAAATGGTATGTTGGTTCCCTAGTGCCCTTCAATGATGGTAAAGTGATTTTTAGCATGATTATTGACTCATGAATTATTAACTCATGATGCTGGTGATTGAACCTAGAATCCCTCACATTCTAGGCAAGTGCTCTACCATAGAGCTTAACACCCCCAGCCCTAATAGATTTAAACATTTGTTTCAGTTGGTTATAATAATACATTTTTAAGGATGCCTCAATTTGTCCCAACTTTAGTTAGTGGGTTGGCTGGGGGTTAGTCAGGTTGGCTGATTCAGTAGATTTCAACGGGGTAGAAAAAGACAGGATTTATGACAGGTTGAATGTGGGTAAAGTCCAAGGGGAGAAAGGGATCAAGAAAAGAGTCCTAGGCTTTAGAGTCCTATGCATTAGCTGAACAGAGAGCCCAGAAAAAGGAACAGGTTTTAAAGAGAAGACATCGGAGGTACTCATGCTAGATACATCCAGGTGAAGATCCCCGGGAGGCAGTTGACTGTCATCAGGGTGTGAGGCTCAGGGGACCAGTATATAACTCCACTACCAATGCTAGAGCTCAGTTCCTTTGTGTAATTGACTCAGATTGGGATTATCTGTGTTATACATGGTTTAACAAAATTTTTTCTTTTTGCCGTCTGGAGCCAGATCTACCCCCAAGGAAGACTGCTGAGCTCCTGTGTCTGTACTTACTTAGAGAGTCAGGTTCAATCTCCAATAAAGAGGAAGGGTAGAGTTGATTGACGGTAGGATTGCTACTTGATTGATTTGTAACAGGTCCTGTTGATTTTCAGCTTTATTACACCCATTCCTTCCATTTGATGAGAGCTCTGTGTATGGATGGGATGTGTGGGAGTTCGAATTGGTGCTGAGATAATTGGTCTGGGCTTGCAAGAATGGCCTAGAGGCAGACTTTTTGTGAATATTTTTATTCCTGAAGGATTTTCTTTTCCTTTCTCTTGTTTCTGCTCTCTGAAGCAGTTCCTTTCTTTTCTTCCTTCTTTAGTGAAATATTCATTCAACACTTGCCTTATGTCAAGCACTAGGGGTGCAAAAGTCAGCAAAAATATAGGGCATAATCCATGGCCTCATGTAGCTTGTAATCTAGTGGGAGGTTAATCAAGAGATCACTCACTACATAGGATCTATACTGATATAGTAAATCGGACATTGTTGTTGTTAGGTGCCGTCGCGTCGGTATCCGACTCATAGCAACCCTCATAGGGTTTTCAAGGGCTGTTTCGGGATTGCCTTGGGAGTGTATTGCCAGGTCCTTCTCCCATTTTTACGGTGCTGGGAATTGAACTCGGGACCTCAGAGACTGCAGCACAGTGCTCTACCAACTGAGCTAAATCCCAGCCCAAATCGGACATATTGGTCAGGAAGTCTTTTACTACCAGTGTTGGGCCTTCATTGTTGTAAGATTTAGTATCAAATACATTTAAAAGTTATTTATATATATATTTTTTCACACAGCCTGACATATAGGAGACTCTGAAGGGAAAAAAAAAAACTTCCTATGAAATAAGATGAGCAAGTAAGAAAATGTGAAAAAAAAAATAGAATATGAATGTCCCACTAAGTTTAACAGTGGGCTGGAGAAGTAACTCAGTGGTAGAGCCCTTGCATAATACACTGAGGGCCCAGGGTTTAATCCCTAGGGCTGTTGAAGAGAGAAAAAAAAAATTAACAGGAGTCCTGTAGTCCCAGCTACTCAGGAAGCGGAGGCAGGAGGATTGCTTGAGCCCAGGAATTCCAGGCCAGCTTCCTGGGCAATATGGGAAGACCCACTCTTGCACCCCTTCCTAAAAATGAAGAAGTTTAATAAAAGAACTGTACTTTATACCCACACAACATACTCACCAAGAGCCTTCTGGTTCCTTTAAAATACAATGGATGCCTATTATAGGCTAAGCCCTATGGGACACTGGGATTATTACATCTAGACTCTTTGAGGTATAGTCAGGTTAATAAGGAAGATAGAACTTTACATAAAAATATTAGTGGAGTGCTGTTCTGCGCTCTCTGAAGCCATGGGTTTGACCCCCAGCATCCCCCAAATGGGAGAAGGACCTGACAGCCCTTTCCCAAAAACACAATCCTGAAACAGCCATTGAAAACCCTATGAATAGCAGAGAAACACTGACATAGTGCCAGGCATGGCACAGTGTCAGGGAGTATTTCGTTCTGTTATACATAGGGTCGCTCTGAATCAGACCTGAGTAAGGTGTGCCACAGTCACTGGGGTTTGGGGGTGGTATCTTAAAAACCTTTTCCCAGAGTCGTCGTACAAAACTGAGTTCCTTGAGGACAGAAGCCTTTTCCTGTATTACCTGACTTTGTCTCCAGGTCAAATAGATGGACAAGTCAGGGCTGAAGGCAGAGTCTGCCTGGAATCTCCTAAGCTTCAAGTGGTCTTCTTTTTCAGGTACCCTAGAGAAAGTCTGTCCCTTTGCACTGCCCCAAGTTCGTGACTTGCTCTTTATTACTTTGATCTTTTGTACTTCAATCACACCTGTTGCTTAACAGCATTTTGAGCTGTTGCTCAGTCAAAGCTATAATATTTATTTGCATTAATCTCCAGGCTGATCTGCATCTTAATTGTGAAGAAGGTGAACGTGCATGAGTACCATGTAATATGGAGTCCCAGTTTGTTCAGACCTCTTGGGGACATAATAGTTAGCTGCATTTACATTTGTATGCTGGGTACCTGGTTCCTTTCTTTTTCATTCAAAAGGGACTAATTTATTTATTCTGTAATCTGTTCTTGATTATGATACTTTAAAGTTTCATGCACAAAATCTTGACTAGGGAATTGTGAGGTTTTTTTTTTTTTTAAGTGTTATTAGAAAGGCTTTTCACAGATTTCTCATTTTGTGAGTAGGAAACTTACCTAATTAAATACCCTACCCATATTTTAGCTCAGTTGGTAGGGCGCCACTCTGCAGTCTCTGAGGTCCCGAGTTTGATTCCCAGCACCGCAAAAATGGGAGAAGTACGTGGCAATCCACTCCAAGGCAATCCTGAAACAATCAGCTGTTGAAAACCCTATGAGGGTTGCTATGAGTCAGAGGCAACTCAATGGCACCTAACCACAACAACAGCAACAAGCCATATTGAAATTTCCTTGATTTTGCTCAAAAATGTCTTTTTACAGTTGATTTGTTCAAATCAGGGCCCTAACAAGATACATATATTGCATGTATAATTGTTACATATAAGGCTGTTCTTAAAGCATACCCTGTAGTTTTTTCTTCCATAGCCTATCATGTTGCTCTGTTGCTCGCAGAATTAAGTCCTAACTTCAGAGCACTGGAATTACAAAGACTTTTGAGATCTTCCCCATTCTACCTATTCCTTCAGGTCTTGAAATATCTTTTCTGCTTGTTTACTTACCAAAGTACAACTCAATTGTAATGCTGTCTCTCTGACACTCCAGTCTAATATAATGAATTGTTTCTTCATCTATGTTTCTCTCTTTCCTTAGCTAATTCTGTCACAGGATTCATAACACCGTATTGTCATTTATGTGTTTAGTGTATTTGCGTTACAGGTAGGTTAGAATAGAGTGCTGGGAAGTGAGGCTGAAATGGTCAGTAGATGATGAGCATCTCTAGAGCAAGGATCACATAATATTTATATCACCATAGCCAGTGTAGTGCCTACCTCATAGAAGATGCTCTGGGTGTTTATAGAGTTGGATGAAACCCTCCAGTCTCTGGAATATTTTAGTTTCTAACTCTTACTTTATTTCTGAACTATGAATGCTCCTTTCCACTTCCAGGAGTGGAAGGCATAACTGGAAATCATACCAGGCTTTGTTGGTCCTGTTCATTTTCTGTACTCAAAAAGTTTGCTTTGTAGTCAGTCCCAGGTAGTATGGACTTCATTTCACTGTGATTTCATTTTTCCTGTTTTGTTGAATTAAACTCTTTCCCTTGCTATAGGAAATGTCTCTATCAAGGATTTAACACATGAGAACCAGAGACCTTGATCTCTTATTTTTGTTTTTGCTTTAACTTTTGTAAGGTTTAAAAGAGATTTAAAAACATTTTCTCCGTATTTCTGGTTTTCTGAAATGACTAGAGGTCCTTATCCGTGAGGGTAGTCAGTTGACTTTCACTTTGCTTCTGACTTTAATCAAAAGCTTCTTAAAAACAAGTCTGAAATGACTACAGTGATGGTGAGGCCACTAGAATTGCTATCTTTTTACATTGAAATACTAAGTTTTATATTGTATCTTTATACCTCTTTCAGAGTCAGAATCTGTAGCCCTCTTAGAAAGCTTCCCTTCAAATAAGCAAACAGGGAATGGCATTAAATGTCAAAAAAAAAAGTTTTACCTTCTTCTGCTCTTCAAATTATGTGGTATAATAGATGAAATAAGGCAGTGGAATATTTGGTTTTCTTCTCATTTGGTCTGATGATCCCAGCCTCTTCTGTCCTTTGGGCTTTAATTTCTCCATCTGTAAAAATCAAATTGAACCAGTATCCTGCTGTTGAACTAAAGGTTTCACTGTTCATAATTTGGACTCAGATATGCAGATATAATGCTGATGTAAGATTTTGTTCATCTATTCTTTTCTATATGACAAATTAATATGTAGAAAATGTTGCTGATTTATTTTCTTTTCTCTTCCCACACATAAATTTCAAAAGTCCTTTTAATTTTCTCGAATGATTTTTCTTCTCTGCAGTTGCTTTTAACAATCTTAATGGGAGCCATGCATTGTGGCACATGCCTGTAATCCCAACCATTCCTGCTAAGGCAAGAGGACCCTCAGTTTGAGACCAGAAGCAGCCTTCATAACTTAGCAAGACTCTGTCTCAAAATAAAAAATTACAAAGGAGCTGGAAGTGCAGCTCAGTGGTAGAGCACTTGCCTAGCATGTGTAAAGGCCCTGAGTTCAATCCCCCATTACTGAAGAAAGAAAAGAAAGAAAAAAGGAAAGAAGGAAGGAAGGAAGGATAGGGAAATAGAGAAAGAGAGAAAGAAAGAGCTGAGTAAGGAAAGACGAGCAGGCAGGAGGGGAAGGGAGGCAGAATGAACAATGGTAGCTTTGGCTGAGATTTAGTTTGACTTTTGCATTCACGTGGACAATAAGGTAGCTGGTCAAGCTGGTCACCTTCTCCTCCACCCTTCCTCCCAGTAGATCCTATGATGGGGTCTGAGTAAACCTGCAGGACCACGAATACTGAAGAAATAAGGTTTTATATCCAAAACTAAAACTTGCTTGTCTTAAACTATATTAAAGGTTTTTCTTAGGCTTATGAATGTCTTCAGGATTATTAGGAAGACCTACTCTTAAAAATCAAGGTCTCGCCTTCAGTCTTGATACTAGGAGCCAGACTAATAGCTTTCTGCTTCATCTTTCTCTCCTAGGGTTGGGGCAGTAAAACACAGGCTTACTACCTCTGTTGTATGCAGATACTGAGTTCTGATAAACCCATATCCTTTTGAGAGGCAGGAGCTACAGTTTGAAAATTAGTGTTTCCAATGAAATAGCTTTTTATTAGTGGACCTTCTCCTTCAATTTTTTCCCTTCCTTCCTTCCATCCTCCTTCCTTCCTTCCTTCCATTTATTTATTTAATATGTACTTTTTGTGGTGCTAAAGATAAAAGCCCAGGGCCCAATTCTCTACCATTGAGCTACACCCTCAGCCTCCCCTTATTCTACTTATAGTCACTATACGAAAATTATTCAAGAGCTACATGAAGTTCTACAGTGTCTGAAAGGAAAAGCTTTATTAATCTCTTGTCCAGGTGGGGGGTGGGAAAGCTGGTCATTTTTTGTTCTGTGGCGTGTGTGCATGTTGGGGTAAAGTGTGCTGAGGCAGAACATTTATTTTTAGACAAATTGTAGCCTTTTATCATTTTTTAAAATCACCGGTCATTACTAGGCCCTGCTTTGTAAGATAATTCCCACTATTGATTAGAAAAGCCTTCTAAAAATGTGGTAGCAATATTTTCCACTTAATTATATAGCTGCAAAATGACAGATCCCACTACTGTCCCAAGAAGAGTTTCCTTTTTTCTGGAACACTACTGTAAAGTATATCTGGTCTTTAAGTTATTCCCAGAGCTAAGCTGGACAGAAGGGATTTCATAGAATGAAACATTTTGCCCAGTTAAAAAGCATTTATCTGTAGGAATCCTGGTCCATTCCACTTTCTCAGTGGAACTGGCACCCCTTCCATCCCACCTCTTTTTTTTTTTTCTTTTTTCTTTTTTCTTTTTGGTGGCACTGGGGATCACACTCGGAGTCTTGCACAAGAAAGCTGGCCCTTTTTGTGCATGTGTTCTGATACCTGAATGTTTGACATCATGTGTCATTCTCAATAAAGGCTCAGCTTTGCCCACCTCTGCAGTGTGGCAGGGTGTGTATATGTGCGCTCTGCTGCACGTTCCTGATATGGTGCACGCATTAGAGCGGCTGTAGCACAATGATTGCGTAAGATCTCAGGAGATTGAGAAGAATGAAGCAAGAAGCTTACTTGAAAGATACAACCTTCTGACTTGGGGCAGGGGGAATGAAAATTCTAACCTTTGGTTTTTGAGAGGAGTTTGCAGACCTAGTTTCCTTTCTCTATATTTTTTCAAACCAGTGTGTATAACCACAGCATGGAAATGAGGAGCTAAAGTTGAAGGGAGGCCTGCAAACAACTCATAGCCCACATTTTAATTTTCTCAGAATTTGCCTTGTCATTGTTTATTATAATGACAAAAAGCAGGGGAATCCTTGCCTCCAGCAAGGCAAGAAAAAAGAAAAAAAGAAAAGAAAGGAAAAAAGAAAACGAAAGAAAGAAACCCCAAAATCCCACATCCTTAATGTGGAGTTTTTGTTTTCTCTTTTCATTGGGTCAGAGGTTTTAGCTCTAAATTTTCTAATTCAGGGTATAGAAGAATATAGTATAGGGTAGCTCTTAAGAAAAACCCTGTGTACTAGAACTCTTAATTTTTAATCCTTCTAAAATGCTGCCTTTTAATTTTTAGGATCTCAGTTTAAGACTAGAGGAGTATTTCCGCTTAAATGTTCCCATATTAGTTTTCAGAGAGGCGTGCTAGGCGGTATTGTTAACTAAAGAAAATAAGTCTATCAGTTCCACTTAGATAACCTTTGGTAATAAACGAACTCCATGCACACTGTGACCTTAGAGCCTGAACTTTGTAATCACATGACCAGCTTGTAAACTGACCTGTGAGGATGACTGTCGTAGCCCAGCTTAGAGAAAGAAATTGACCAAGTGTCGGAAGGGTGGTCATCAAGCTGGACTTGTCCTGTAATCTCAGTTTCTTCATGGCTGCAATAGAACTTCTCAGCAGACTTGGAGAAGCATGAAATGGAGACATGGGAAGGTAAGGGATCTGATCCTTTAAGTCTAGGGCCTAAATCTATGGTTTAGAAATTTTCTTTGAAAGTTTAGGTCAAATAGTAGCCTTGAGAGAGAAGAGAGGCAAGTCCACAGACAACTGTTTTTTGTATCTTGGCAGAATTCAGCCTACAGATTTTCATGTACATAGCAACTGGCTGTAAATGTTTTGGAATACGGGAAAGATGCAAGTAAACTGTAGTAAACTGTTGTAGTTGGTATTTTAAAAAGAAAGAGTGAGAAGAGGGGCAAACGATTTAAATTTTCTAGTGATTTGAAAAAAAATTTAAACTTCACATTCCAGTGCACGGTAAAATTTATGTTTCAAAAGTTGTTTGTCTCTTGACAGAATTTGTGTTTTAAATTCTTTAATTCACCATCTGCCAAAGCTTTATTTAGTACTGTTAATTATAGATAGAATTGGGGTCATGAGGCCATTGATAAGGCAGCCTCATCCTCTTTGGGGGAACTTAAGATACTTTACGGTTTGGGGTATAAGAGTAAGCCATTACTAATTTCTTTTTAAGTGGGGTTTTTAATAGGTAAGTTTTCTCTCTGTGTACATATGTAATTAATAGTGACTAGTTAGTAGTATAACTTGTTTATTTGGAATAGGTGCCCACTTATGTGAGAAACCCCAGTATCCCACAACTTTATTATTTAGGTCAGAGAGAAATATACTGCTATAGAAACAGCTTAAAGATGAGTCTTAACATTAAAGATCCATTATGTTTGTGTAGTACAGAGTCTTGAGAATTTGCAGAGTTTGATTCCTGCTAAGCTATAGCCAGAAGCTCTTTGAAGCAGTTGATGAATTTCTAGGAATGGCTGTAACCCTATGAAATTGTCCTAGGAAAGCTTCCCAGCCCTTTGCAGCATGGCTAACATCTGCCATAGGCAGCTTTGTAGCTTCATTCTCACTCTGGGGGTGCACAAACCAGGGAAGTGGAACTCCCCCTTATAATGGGATTCTTTAGAGTAACCCTGGCTCTCTCGCTCATATGTGGTTCCCCCAGCTCCTTATATGCTAGCATTGCCTCTCTGGATTTTATTGTAAGTTAGTGGAAACAAAGGAGTTAGTAGAAATTATCAATTACAAATGAAACCTGTTATTTTATCTTGAACAGCTTCCCCACCCTCCCTCAACAGGCACAGAAGTTCCTTATTAAACTATTGTAGATACACTGACTTTTCCAGAAAGGAGTAGTTCAAGAAGTAAGATTTTCCTTAGATCTGTTGGACAGTTTAGGAATGGGCAGAGGTACCAGAGCAGTGGCTACATGAATTTAGAAGGGATGACTTCTGGAGAATTTAGATTATTTTTCAACCAGTTTGAATCACTTAGTGACATGAAGTCCACTAGCTCTGAAAGAGGAAAAGGTTTAGCATGGAAAGTTCTCCTATGATGCATATTTCATTAGGTATTAAAAGTTCAATTTTTCTTAGCTGTTCAGTGGCAGAAAATAACTGATGGTACTGAAACAAGAACTTTCATAAAACAAGGAAGCGAATTTAAAATTTTTTCACCTTAATTTTCCATATCAAATTCTGGAAAGCAGAATGAGTTATCCCAGCTGAAAGAGGTCCTTAGAAGCTTAAGAGGTAAACATCAACTGCTTACAAAAGAGGTCGGTGAAAATGCTACTGTAAAAAAAACGTTGCCTGGTTTTGGATATTGGGCCCTTGTCCATTTAAATTAACCTTTGTCACAGCTGGGCATACAAATGTTTTGTTTTAGTTCACAGAGGGTTAACTCTATTCAAGCTTTCACTGTGGCAGGCCTGATCTGTGGAGTCATACAATCTGGTCTTTCAGCACTGCCAGTCGCTAGGCAGGAAGTCTTATTTCTTAAGCTATCTTTCAGAATGGGGGGTTGGGATTTGGAGAAAGGTGGGGGAAGGGCCTTGGAGCATCTGTAAGGATCAATAACAGAGGAGAGAGAGCCGCAAGAGAGGCCATTGTGCACACTTCAAGATAGATGCAGCCCTTGTGCATGGCCCCTGCCAGGCAGGACAGGCACCTAAAACCAAAACAATGCCACCAAGTGAATTCCCTGTGAAAATTAGATTGCTGCATAAAGGCGAAAAAAATAACTTGAGTGCCCTTTCAGTATTTGGGAATATTCTCATTCTTCAGCTTGCAAAGATTAGGCAACCCCGGCTAGAAATAACACCAAATTGATTTTTAAATGCCTTTTGTCCTCATGCTAATACTGTATTGAATTGGACAGGGTGATCATTTTGGTCTTGGTCACATGCATCAAAGCATTGAGTAGTCTTTCTTTTCTCCTTCTTTCCTCCCTTCTTCCCTTCCTTTCTTGCTTTTTCTTTTTTATTCTAACATTGACGATACCCTGTTGTCTTTGGAGACATCATTAAGGGAATGAAAATGAAGATTTGGTTAGGATTTAAGTAACACATGTATGAAATCCCTCCCCCAACAGCTGGTATTGGCTTGAGAACCTTCAACTGAACTAAACAGATGCTCTTAGTGTGTTATTTTGTGATCATTTAAACCAGACTTGCAGTCTAAGAAATATGCACAAACCAGTGGTCTTATTTTAAAATGCACTGAATTTGTGATATTGTGCCACATCTTAATGCATGTTATGTGGACATTAGACACAAATACCTGAGTTTGGGAAAATGAACAATCCTGCCAATGAAATTGTGGTCATAAAAGCACTACTAAGTGGGTTCTTTTATTTCAGTCCAAATTTTTATTCTTCAAATTCCCCTTTCCCCAGCCCACTGTAACTTTCCTGTTTTACTGTATCCTTTTCCAGGCATCCAAGGTAATCATTCAAAAGATACTTTTATGATGCAAATTATTTATGGCAGTTGGAAAGAGTAATGGAGTTGTTGCTGCCTCTTTTACCTCCAAAGCATAGGTGACAACTGATGGCAAGGGCTGAGAAAAGTGGAATCATAAACAGCTTGTAATTCTTCTCCCAATTGAAAATCTTCTATGAATCAATGCATAAACCAATGGTGGGGTGGGGGGTGGTCCACAATGTGACTTACAGACATACAAATGGAAAAGAGGTAGAGGGAGAGAAGACCTTTACATTGGAAATTAGCAGCAAGTTTAATGAAGTTTAGGCTTCCTAAGTTGAGACCTGGCATATTCTGGACAGTTGGGGCTAAGGCAGATACTTAAACACTTCACAAATCATCTGGATATATTAAAACCATTTCTAACCCATACTTCTTTTTTGGGGAAAATGATGTATAATAAGAAATTTTGATTTAATTACAAATAGTGCCTTCTTCATACCATTGTTTCTACTTCTGACACATTATAATTCTGCATTAATATTTAAACCAAAGGATCAGTTCTTCCAATGGGCATCTTCCAGAGAGATACAAATTTTGCTGACAAAACTTGGAAGTTTAGTTACCATTTATATTGTATTAAAATGGGGTATGAAACCTACCATGACCCTTTTGAACAATGTGGGCTTTAATGTGTATTAGGGGGAGGGCCTAGTGAAGGAAAAGCCATAAAAGTCTTCAGAGTTCAAGATGAGGTTGGGATTTTGGCTCATTGCTTTTGGCATTTTCACACACAAACATCGCTGCAATCATGTTTGATTTAGCATCCTTAATACAATGAGATGGGAGAACAAAAGAATATCAGAGGCACAAATATGGAAGCCAAACAGTCTCGCCCCCTAATACACACACAGCTTTTTTCAGGACATTCTTTTTTCTCTGTCCCCCAGCTACTGAAGTTTCTTGTTAAGGCAAGGAATTAATCCTTTTGCGAGAATCATCATTTTGCATACCTTGGTAATTTGTTTATGCAATTGAAAAACATTCACATCTCAAGTATTTTTTAGTCATATAAGAAGTTATTTTCCCAAAACTGATGAAAACGCTGTAATTAGGAAAAATGCATCTCTCCATATTTCAAGGTTGAGAGCTTGGAGGCGTTCCCAGTGCCCAACTGTTTTACATATTTTGAAAAGCCTGAGAAATGTAAAGGTCATTGCTAACTCTAACAGGGTCTTGATGCTCACACTGTGATCCAAGGACCTTGCATTAATTAGGGTGAGAAGCATGGAGGGTCAGGAGTCACCCAGCTGGTGGGCCTGTATGGCTTGTCAGTAGAGCCAATCAGAATTCCTGCAGGATCTTTAAAACCATTAAAACAAAACCAAAAACTGCTGCTGCTTCTGTTGCCCCTGAGTGGATCCCTGGGTCTCTATGGTAAAGATTGATCCCCTGCTGCCCAGATGGCTCATAAAAACTTGGCTACATCTATTGCCTGCTACAGGCTTCCTGGTGTTGGGGAATAAACCTCATCAGACTGACTCTGTCATTTGGCCAAGTCACTTGACCTATATGAGCCACAATTTCCTTGTATATACAACAGGGGACAATAATACCTATCTCAGAGAACTGCTGTGGGAATCAAATAAGAGAGCCTCTGTGATGCTAGTGCCTGGGACACGCCTAGCATGGCTTGAAATGGAAATGAGTTGCAAGGAATACAAATTTAAGAAGATTGGGAAAAAGAGAATTCTTAGGTTAGCCTGTGGCTGCTGCTGTTTATACTCCAAGTAGAAAAGTCCCCAGGGAATGCTTCCTCTCTGTAGGCAACAATCGGAGAGGCCTTCGGAAATTAAGCCTTGAAAATGCGGCACAACCAGTGAGACGGGCTGCTGAGCTTTCTCCTAGAACTATTCACTATGCTAATACGCTACTCCTGTGCTAGTGAAAATGATGGATAATGAGTGCGCTCCTGCAAAATTTGTGACCTTTTCTCCACAGTCTTGTAGTTGTGTTGATTGGATGGAAAAGAGGAGGGCGTAGGCCCTAAGATAGCAGAGGTTAAATCATAACCAAAAAAGAAAGTGAAAATCTGGAAATGATAAATATGAATCTATAAGAGATTGGTTAAATAAACCAGCATAGGTATACAGTGGAATAATAGGCAGTATATCTTGTATAAATAGCCAAAGGAGAATGGGAGGAAACTGTAGCATGATCGCTGTGACCCTGTTTTCTGTTTTTTTGTTGTTGCTGTTGCTGTTTGTTTGCAGTATTAGAGATGGAACACAGGGCCTCACACATACTTTGTCAATGCTCTACCGCTGGGCTGTACCCCCAATCCATTTTTAATTTTTAAAATTTTGAGTCAGGTTCTTACTAAGTTATACTGGCTGCCTCTGGCCTTGAACAACCCATCCTCCTGCCTCTGCCTCTGCCTCCAGAGTTGCTGGGATTACAGGCATGAGGCATTGTGCTCAGCACATTTCTGTTATTAAAATCTATAACATGCCAGGCACGCTGGTGCACACCTATAATCCCATCAACCCTGGAGGTAGAGATAGGAGGATTGCAAGTTTGAGGCCGAGGCAGCCTGCATAATTTAGTGAGACCTTGACTCAGAATTTAAAAATTGAAAATGGGCTGGGATTCAGCCCAGTGGTAGAGCATTTGCAAAATATATGTGAGGCTCTGGGTTCATCCTTCAAGTACTTGCTGCTGCTGCTGTTGTTGTTGTTAGTTACCATCAAGTCAGGTCTTACACACAAAAAAAATCTATAACATATATACATACACATATGCATGTTTTGTTACATGTATGGATAATAATTTTGGAAGCAAACTCCCCAAATTGTTACCAGTGACTCCTGGGTGTGGAGAGGGAGAAGGAAGGGGCAAGAAGAGTGATAAGAGGACCTTTTAACTCTATTTAACTCTGTTATCTTTTTAGCAAAGTATTTTGTGTTAAAATACTAGTATGTAAATATGTGTTGGGATTGGACCATTTCTTTACATTGTTGAGTGACCGCTAATAGAAATTTCACAAAGGGACTGTCTTATGTATCCTTATATCCTAGGACCCAGCTCACTTTGTTCACTGGGTAGATATATGAATGGACGGATGTCATGTATACATCTGTCATATTATGAACTGTGATGTTCTTCCCAGATATCAGACTTTTTAGATACCACTATGAACAGAGGCAGGAAGTAGCAGAAAGAATGCAAGATAAGGGGTAAAAATTTAATCTTTACTGTAGTAGTACTGAAGGAGCCTTAGCAGAGTTCAGGTTTAACTTCTCTATCCAGTGTTTCCACTAAGTGTATTTTTAGAGTGACTTTCCTACATGGGCTTGAACATCTTTCCTGATGAAGCTCTTACTTCCTCATTTGAAGCCGAAATGTGTCTCCTTATAATAAAAATGTACTGGGCCTAACTGGGTGTGGTGGTGTATGCCTGTAATCCCAGCAATTCAAGAGGCAGAGGCAAGAGGATCACAAGTTCAAGGCCAGGGGCAGGCTGCATAATTTAGAGAGACCCTGACTCAAAAATAAAAATAGGCTGGGGGAGCAATTGCAAAGTATGTGCTAGGCCCTGGTATTAACCTCCAACTACCACCCCCCAAAGAAATGCTGGTCTTAATTTAATTTGTAGAAGCTATCTAACCTGAACAAACATGCTCCATCCATTTCCATCAAGAGTTTTACAGATTTTGGAATTGACAACTGCTGTGCTGGAGTGGTTATGATTTTTCAGTCCCTTTGTCACAGTCATCTACCTTCCCCTTTGTACATGTTCCTACATAGAAGGACCACGTGAAACATGACATTCAGAGTCTAGCTTTGCTTGATGAGTACAGAATGGGGGTTGCGGGAGAACCAGTCTTCCTGCTTCCTCTTGGATTTTTTTTGTTTCATAACTTGTTTCTAAGGTGGGCTCAAATGACTCTCCTGTCTCAACCTCTTGTGTAGCTAGGATATAGCTGGCCACCAATTACTATATTTTTAGTGAATGCATTAGGGCATATAATCTTTAGGGTAGTCATAATATGTTTATGAAAGTTATACAAACTGCATAAAAGATAATGTATTAATATTATTGATCAGTCCTGGATGTATAGTAACTTGGCCTCTAGGTCATTTTGGTTTGCTGATCAGCTGACTCACTCATATCGTATAATGAATGGTAAGCCGAGTCTTTGTGCCAAACACAGACTTTGTTGTACTGACTTGTGTCACTTCAGTGTTCCCGCCTATTGAGATATGAGTTTCCCTTCTAGCTTTGGGGCATCAGTAAAAGTCCACCGCCTACATTACTTACAGATGTATACTTCCAGCCTTTATGTGGTGAACAGGTTGGTGAGGACTAAGCTAGGCCTGTGACCTCAGGCCGATCACTTCTCTATGTATCAAAAAGTAGTGTAGGATAGCCCTTAAGAGCATGAGATGAGAAGTAAAGCTGTCTGGGTTGAAATCTCTGCTTTGATATTTACTGAATATCATATTTACTGGTGATATCTACTGAATGTCATGTTGCCTAGACCATATGACTTAAGTCATATTGCTTCCTGTCTCTGTGTCTCAGTTCCCTCATCTATAAAATGGGATTATCAAGAGTACTTACATCATAATTTTACTGTGAGAATTGAGTTATTATATATAATGTGCTTAGAACAAAGTTAATACATGTAAAGTTCCTGGCATACAGTAAATTCTTAATAAATGTGAGCGATTATTACTATTATCACATCATTACCATTTTGTCTCAGAATACCTATCAATAAAATTAGGGCAGTATTTCCCTCTGAAAAGTTCCTATGAGAACTAAATAGGAATGTGTGAGAAAGAGGCCCATAAATTCTAAAGTTCAGAATGCCTTTGAAGAGAGGTACAGTTGACTTGAGTGAACTCTTGCATGCCTGGGCCTTGCTGTGTTTGCGGACCAGTCAGGTACAGAGCAGCATCTTCTTCTAGTAGTTTTACATCTCTCTCTCTTCTCAGCAGTGTGACTACTCCTGTTCACATCTGCCTGCACTTTGGAGGTAACTGGATTAAAGAACCACAAATTTATTTGTGAGCTTTTGTAGTAAGTTAGCTTTAAAGGTTTTTTTGTTTGTTTGTTTTTGTTTTTACTTTTGTGTAGGTTTTTTTCTTCATTTTTACTGTAATTTTGAATTCAAAAGCAAAAATAATACCAGCTTTGCATTCTAGTTAGCCACTATTTTAGCTGTGTGATTTAATATCTCAGAGCATCGGTTTCCTCACCTACTTTAAGGGATTGTTGTGTGAATTAAGAGATTATAGGCAAAAGATTTACAGAGTACTAGTAGATGAAGATGTGAAACAACAAATTTAGTTGTAGTGTATTTGATTATGATTATTTCTCCAGCCAGGGGCTGTAGTTCTTTTTAGAAACATCTTCTATAATTTTGAGTTTATAAGAGAGAGAAAAAGACACAGTGCAGTTATACCAAAACAAACCAAAGTTGTCAAAATATCCTTTAGGAAACTATGTGTACAAAAGATTGTCTTCAGGTTTATTCCAAAGAAACTTCTAGGACCATTCATTGGTATGGCTTCCAGTCATCAAGTTTGAGGATAAATGTATTTGCCACATATTTCAGTCATTTGTGACTTCTGGTTACTTGGTTCTGGGTTATAGAGTCATTGAAATTCACAGCCAGAGGGGCTTTTAGAAATAAACTAGTTCCTTCTCCTCCTCACTTCATAGATGAAGAAACTGAGTCCAGAGAAAGAAAGTAAATCTGTACATATTAGCATAAATAACCTCTATACTATACCCATGGACTGGGATTTAGCTCAGTTGGTAGAACGATGCTGTGCAGTCTCTGAGGTCCTGGGTTCGATTCTCAGCAAAAATGGGAGGACATGGCAGTCCACTCCTGAGGCAATCCCAAAACAATCAGCCATTGAAAACTCTAAGGGTTGCTATGAGTCAGACACGACTGCCACCATCTAACAACAACAACAATACTACACCTGCCTCTGTATTTTATTTGGCCTTTCAGAGATCTATGTATGGATAATAATGATTGCTATTCTGGACCACATGAATTCGCGTGCCAGACTTTCTATTCTAGTAAATTTATGGCTTTTTGCAGAAGTTGGAAAAACAATGGAATGATCTTGAATATTAAGGCAGCTTCCTGAAATTTAAAGATTAGAACTGAATATGGATGAGCCTTCAGAATCCCTGTATAGCTTCACATTGAAGTCCTTAAAATGACACTATCTGTCCTGATCACTGCTGGGATCCGTGGAATCTTATACAATGAAAGCACTGAAGAATGTTTGCTGATAGAGAAAAGAAACTGGCCAACATGTGAATTCTCTTCTTTTGAAATATTTTCTCACTTCCAGGATACCAGTCTCTTGCTTTTCCTCCTCTTTCTGGACCAACAGTTTCTCAGTCTCTTATTGAGTACTCCTTGGGAATTCTAAATGTTGGTGTGTACCCAGGAGTTGCTCCCTGAACCTCTTTTCTACCAATATTTTCTCCTTTGTTGACTTTGGCCTTTCATCTGTATATTGGAATAATTCTCCAATGTGTATCTTTAACCAAACTCCTCACTTTAGTTTCGGACTTCTATATCTAAACTGCCTATTTAGCATTTCCCTTTGGTTTTCCAACAGCCATCTCAGCCTTATCGAAGTCAAACAGAACTCTAGACCCTCCTCCTACCCTTCATTATCAGCATGTTTCCTGGGTAATCTCTCCCATCATGGTAAACAAAATCAAATTCCTTCAGTTGTTCAAGGCATTCCTTAATTCCTGTACTTTCTTTTATCATCATCGGAACCATCAGCAAACTCCATCAATTCCCCCACCAAAACACCAAAAAACATTTCATATTTACTCTCTATCTGCCTTGTTACCGGGCTAGCTTAAGCTACAGTCACCTCTCACATGGATGACCATTTCATCTGCTAACTAGTCTCCCTACTTCTCATGGGTTCCCTACACTCCGTTTTCTTATCTGTTCTACGGTGTAATCAGAGGGGGCTCTGAAAATTTCCCTACTCAAAGTGTACTTCTTGAACATGAAATAGGCTATGTGTTGTTGTTGTTAGGTGCCGTCGAGGTCCGACTCATCGCGACCCTATGTACAACAGGTGAAACACTATTATCAGTGCTTCTCTGCTGTTCATAGGGTTTTCAATGGCAGATTGATTATTGGGAGCGGGTTGCCAGGTCCTTCTCCCAAGCCTGCAGTATCTGGTGTTCCCAAGTGGTCTCCCATCCAGGTACTAACCAGGCCCGACCCTTCTTAGCTTCTGAGATCTGATGGGTTTGGATGCCACAGGGCTACGGCTGCAGGCATAGGCTATGTATAGCCCTATATTATCCACCTTCAGCCTGTTTCTCTGACCTCAGTTAATTCTATCCTTCACCTCCTCATTGTGCCACCACCAGAAATAATCCTTTCTCAATGCCTGTAGGCCAGTTTATATCTAGGGAGAGGGTTACAGAGAACTGTATCATAATACATCAGTTCAGTTGCTTAATATTCCTAAATCTCATGAAGCACTGCAGAATTGTGAGAAAAACAACCACCAGAAAACAAAACAAAACAAAATGAAAAACCCACCAAATTTGTGTTACAAAGGACAGCTTGACTTTATTAAAAGTGGCTGAAAGTGGTAAAAGGTATAAAACATAAACTTTGATTTTAAAATTGCTTGAAAATATAAGCAAACTGCTTCAGTAACTAGAAATTGAATCTCCTTTCCATCTTCAGCCGTTTAACTTTTGTAAAGAAAACTTGTCCTA